>VDFB02091473.1:0-33790 GCA_007258455.2 Sequoia sempervirens | reverse complement strand
TGCACTTAAGTTCATATCCATCCACTCATTCATAAATCAAATTCACATCAATCCACTCATTAGGTAAATCAGGTTCATTTAATCTCTAAGGATTATCCTCTTAAATTGAATAAATTAACTTTATTTAATTTAGGCCTATCATTCCCTCTTTGATTAAATGAATCTAGACTTTATTAAATCCCAAAAGTCATATTTCTCCCTCTTGATTTAAATAAATCAAAATATTCAAGTCAAATGGGTCAAAATCAAGTAATCATCACCTAAGCTAATCTAATCCTGATTAACCTAACCTAACCACCCATCACATCCTCTAGATTTTTCCACTTGCACCAATAAATCATTTTAATTCATTTATAAATTTAGCATTTTCCATCAACATGGCATCTTTGAGGAATATTCCCTCAAATTTGAATTAAAAAACAAGTGGACATGTACATCCAACAAAGCAATTAATAAGCTCTTACATGTCCCTTGCACAAGTCAAACTCAACATTAACTATCAAATTCAAATTTGAATCTCCCCCTCTTTGGCACATTGACCAAAATAATAGCAAATCCTCAAGCCTATCACAAGTTGACAAGTGGCCTCTTTTCATTGAAGCGTTCTTTGTCTATTCATCCATTTGGCCATTCTCTAATCAAAATAATCTTTAAATAGAGGCTTCATCCTTCAACAAAGTCCTCCACAATCTTAGCATTTCATCTCCACCATTTGATCCACAAATCCTATGCAAAGTCACTCTCCTCATTTGAGAATTGATTTTTCCCATCTTACTCCATCATCATCATTGGCATTATATCATTTAGCTTATCTTAGCAAGGGTTGGGAAAGGGCTATTTTCCACAATAGCACCAATCCACTATGGGATAGGGTTTGGTCATGATTTTATGTGCTTGCATTTAATTATCTTTGTTCTATTTAGCTTGCATATTTTAGTATGATCAATTATTTTATAGGGATGCTCTATCTTATGTGCTTGATTCAACTAACAACTCATGTTTGTTTGTTTTTTAGCCAAAGTGTAGATTTAGCATCCACAAGTGTCGTGTAGTTACAATGAATATAATTAAGAGAAGTACAAATCCATAGTAACACACGAGCTCCTCGAACTAGAAGATCCCACCATCACAAACAAGAAGAGAAGGCCCAATAGTGTAAGGTGCATGCCACCCAGCCATGTGGTACTAATAGGCCCAACCCCCATGCTAGGAGATAGTAAAATGTAACCAAGATAAAACAACTACCTCTAGACACAGGAAATGTACAAAACAACACTGTATGATCAGTAAACACATAACAACACTGTACTAGTAAACACAAAACATAAGGTTACATTGCTTCTATAACCACTAAATCAAATACATCCACTATAAAATATAAACCGACTATTGTCATAGGATGAGTGTCATCACAAAGGTTGCATTGGTTATCCATAGGAGATCTTCCTAGGTCTCGGCCTCCCTCTTGGGTTATCTTGGTAACCTCTCATGAACCCGACCACATGCACACTAATGTGGAATCAATTATCTTTCGAGAAGAAAAGATAACGAACTTTCCATTCCAAGCCTTCCTAACTCATCTCAAGTCTCACACAAGCCCTTGAGCAAATGAGCAAGGCTAAATTATCTAGTTAAATGTATTAAGCTACTATATCCCTAAAATAAGTTATTTAATTTCCACTGATTAAACTGACTCTCATACGAGTTGTCCTAGGACCACTTTGTGTTTCGACCCCTATTGAAATCCACTCCCCTATTGACAACACAATAACATATTCGACAACCCACAAGTAGACAGTGTACAAAATACAATAACAATTATCAACAATTTTGTAAAGAACAACATATCTCGTTTGTCATAACTGGGTGCTCAAATTAAATCACACAACCTGTTCATAGTAACTAGGTGTTCAAACTAATTCACACATCCCTACAGATTTCAAATATTGAATCCCAAATACGTGCACTACCCAAGGAAATCTCAAAGGGTGAACAAAAGATACAACAACCCTTTCCCAATTTTACAATCTCTGGAAGACTTACATTTTCTCGACAACCAATATACCCCACAATTCACAATTACAAAAGAATACACAATTACAATAAACCACTCCAGTAATTAAATAAAATAACTCTTTTGAATTAAAAGCACTACCATTCAGATTTCCTAAATCTAATAGAACAATATCTCATAATTAAGAATATAATGTTCAAGCATAACTCTCATTAATAATTCTACAACCAATTAAAGCTAAATGTTTAATATTTAGTTTTCACAACTACTCATATTGACTAACTCAACTTCACAATTAAAATAATTAATCCTTTCTATTTAACTATGCGTGCTTACATGCACCTATCATAATTATCAAACATTAAATAAATATATTAGGTTATAAAATCACTTATACTTTTAGAAAGAAATACATTTCCAGCTTAATCACCACATGTGCATATCTATAAATCACAAATGGAAAAATCTTACAATAATATAATAATATATATCTAATATATATATTACATATAATATATATATTACATATATTATATATATTAAATAAATATAATATATCTTAATAAATAAATTATTATAAATTTAGAAATGCGAATTGAAAGAAGGTAGATAAACTAGTTACATGTATGACCATGCGAACCCCAAAGGACTAATAACAACAGAACAAATTTTTTTTTTTTAAAGAACATACTAACTTACTTAAGTATTCCAATAACAATGTACTAAGTTACTTTTTGACTAATTCCATTAGGGTACAAGGGTGACATTAGCACTTTCTAACCCATAACAACGATAATAAGATAACAATAATTAAACAATTATGTAAATCTATTCATTCCCATTTCATCATTTAAATATCCATTAAGCAATAACCATATTCATAACATATGTACATATGACAACAAAAGATACTATAAAGATATGAAGCATTTATATTACCACAGATATAACACAACTTAACACAACTATTACAAATGATCGTTCCTAAATAATTACATTGCCTGAATAAACATTACATCCAAATGATAGTAAAATACAACTGTCTGAACATACATCTCGATAACCACATATAAAATTTACAACAAGGTCATCCCAACACGCGTGGGAGACAATACATCCATAAACACATTACATCTGGTACAAAGAATTATTGGATCATCAACATCTGCCAAAACCCTACAATAAAAGATACATCTGCAACAGAAAGGGGAACCCAATGGGGTGCAAAGCACATTCCACCCAACCACCCCCATGCTGGGAGTAGACAAGGAAGGACCCCCGACCAAGCATGCCTAACAATAACAAAGACTAACTCCAAATAGACAACTTAACATCAAAGATCACTTAGAAACTCAATAATGACAAAACCAAAGGGCACAACAACAAACCACTTCAGAACATAACAACAAGTCACAAACACAATATCAATGAAACTCAAGACATAATATCAAAGACTACTTCCAACAATAACCAAAAGACAAATCAATAAATCACTTCCAGAGGACTTCAGTAAATCAACACAAACAGAATGTTAGACGAGAGTGTCATCGCATGGTTTCACATGGATTATCCGACAACCTATCACAAGGTGCCACCTCCATCTCTACATGGATTCTCCAGACAACCAAGTTAAGGTGCCGCTTCCATCTATGGTTCTCCTGACAGCCTATCTCAAGGCGCCGCTCCATAGGGTTACTCATGCGGAGTCATTAACCTTTCGTGAAGACAAGGCAATGACCTTGCCAACCACGGCCTTCTCAGTCCCCTTTAGTCTGTGATAGCACTAACAGGCGGACGAGGCTTCACAATTATCTTATTAATGTTTAATCCCCACCCGTGGTTTATTACTTAAGTTATCACTGATTAATCTAACTCTACGTGGGTTACCCTGACAGCCCCTTTGTGCGCCGGCCCCCACTAGAGCCACTCTCTCTAGACACTCAATCCCAAAATAACCAACACAAAAAGGACTGCATCAACAAGACATAATTGAACCAACACATTATATCTTAATAAATAAATTATTATAAATTGAGAAATCACCGAATTGAAAAGAAGGTAGACGAAATAGTTTACATGCCATACATGGCTTAGTACAGGGGTTGTGGCTGCTACCACAGCCTTCCCCATGTATGGGGTGCATTGTGGAAGCAACATTGGCTTCCTGTGAAGGCAACAGTGCTACCTCCACAGTCGCCTCCCTATGGGGGCAGTTGTGGGGTAGCCCTAGCCTTTCCCAAACAAATTAATATTTATTTAAAAATAAATAAATTTCCTATTTTTACAATGTTTGTTGTACGACGATTTTTCCCTTCTAGTTTTACAACAAGAAATTTACCAGAAGGTAAATCAATAAAATAAATAAATTTATATTTATATGTAAGTTTCATCCAACTTCCTACTGGAAGATAAATTATTTTCTCAGAACTTTTCTACATAAATAATGTAGAAATATTTTATAGAGGTTTCCTAAATTCACAATCATTTTCATTTGAATTATCTATTGTGTTAAAAATCATTCCCTACAGAGATCTAAATCTTTCACAGTAATTCATCATTTCCTATAGAGAAGTTTCAATAATCTTGACACAGAGAGTGACAAATTTCTATAGTTTTGATTCCATTTTCACAGAGGCTTTTAAATTGATCTATAATTTTATTTTCTAAAAAATTCTATTTCAACTAATCAATTTAAACAGAGGATCTAATTTTTATTTCTATAGAGGTTGTAACATTCATGAAAATTTCTTTCAAAATACAAAAGCTTCTAAAATAACAAAATTCCTCTTCTCATATTTTTCCAATTTGCACTACAATAATAACTAAATATCTCTTTTAAATTAAAATTCACAAAGAAATAAGGAACCTATTCCAGAAGATCTATTGATTTGGAGATTATGTTGAGCTTCCTCCAAAATAATTCCCACTTCCCCGAGAACATAATACAATCCACAGCCAAGAATACAACAAACTAGATTCCTAAATTTATCAGAGAGCTTCTAAGATTCACAATTTCCTTAAACCTCAAAACAATTCTACCATTTCCAAAACCCTCTCTCTTTCTTTCCTGTGAAAACAACTTCCTCTTTTTCTCACAATTTCAATCCATCTCCCCATAAATGAATTTTAAGAAAATTTGAAAATAAAACCTTCTAACTTCTAGTTAACACAACAAATATCTTTTCTTCAACAACCAAGATATTTCTAAGATAGTTTCCCAATAACATGCATTTGAATTTAAAATAATTTATTTCTTTCAATGCACATTTAATAACTTAGTTATTTTAATTCCCATTTAATCTAATAATTAAAAATTACTTTATAACGTAAAGTAAATTAATTAATTTAATTATTATAAACTTTCCACATTCATAATAAAAAATAATTAAATACTTAATCAAAACATGTAATTTAATTCTCACAATAAAATTTTGTACGGTAATAAAATACCAAGACCAACATAGATAAAGAATATGACCAATACACGGACTGATGACACATTGTACTAGGGTAGAGGTTTGACTAGGTTAACTCGTTACTATCTCCCAATCAAGATTACTGTTGGGTAGTGGATACACTCAGACCTATGAAACTAGGTGAAGTTGTCCTATACCTGCAAACCTACAAACAAAGCAAATGTCGTACATGTAACCAGATAATAAATCATACACACCATGAAGAGAGAATCAAATAAATCAAAGGGCACTCATAGGCTAATGATGCAATACCATCCCCTTCACCAATATAGTCACATAAAGTCTAGATGAAATCAAAGAAGTTATCCATACAAGGCAAATGGAGGGGCATTACATCCTCCCCCTAAGACTAGTCTTACTCCTAGAAGCCTACAAATAGAAAATGGATAACACACATACACATGCTACCCAAACATCCATAATGCATTTCCCCAATAGGAAGGATATTGGTGCATTGCGCACTACAACGAGGGTCCTATCCTTTATGATGGTTTCCTGTACCATTAAACCAACACCACCTAATGACAACTTTTGGTTAGACAAGTAAAAACAACCCAAAAAGGAAAAGGATAAACTAAATAGTACAACACCTAGGTCAACGTAATGGGCTCGTAGTGCCCAAAGTATAAAATTACGCAACTAACAACCTAGTGCATTCAACATTATCCCAGCACACTCAGTGCTTAAACCTAGGCTTTGAAACCAAGTGTAAAACCCCACCCTGCAACCTGGAGGATGATGCAACACTATAGAAGTGCAAATAATTTTTTTCTTAAAAGAGTAACAATAATAAGTAAAGTAATCTATTCTAACCACATACATCCTCTAGGCCACACAACATGTCTACATGTTAATTCCAAAACTTGCAAAACTAATATAACCATAACATATGAAAATTAACTCATGATAAACAATATACATCAAAACATTAAACCATTGCATAATAAATCTAACACATAGAAATGTAATGACAATATTTCCATAGATACAACACCATATAAACAATATATACCATTTAGCCCCATAATGAATAGATCATACATAATGTTACAGTTACAACACCAGGAATCCTCATTGATTACACATAAGGAATATAAATATATAGTGTCCCATAGTTACAATGAATATAAGAGACATACAAATTCATAGTAACTCATGAGCTCCTCGAACTAGAAGATCTCACCATCACGAACAAGAAGAGAAGGCTCGATAGTGTAAGGTACATGCCACCCAACCATATGGTACTTGTAGGCCCAACCCCCATTCTAGGAGATACTAAAAGGTAACCATGACAAACCTACTACCTCTAGACATAGGCAATGTACAAAACAACACTGTACCAATAAACACATAACAACATTGTACTAGTAAACACAAAACATAAGGTTACATTGCTTCCAAAATCACTAAATCAAATACATCCACTGTATAGTACAAACTGACTATTGTCATAGGAGGAGTGTCATCACAAAGGTTGCATTGATTATCCATAAGAGATCTTCCTAGGTCCTGGCCCCCCTCTTGGATTATCCTGGTAACCTCTCACATACCTGGCCCCAGATACACACCAATGGGGAATCGATTATCTTTTGAGAAGACAAGATAATGATCTTGTCATTGCAAGCTTTCCCGACTCATCTTAAGTCTCACACAAGCCATTGAGCCAATGAGTGAGGCTAAATTATATAGTTAAATGTATTAAGCTACTCTATCCCTAATATAAGTTATCTGATTTCTACTAATTAAACTGAATCTCATTAGAGTTTTCCTAGGACCACTTTTTGTCTTGGCCCCCATTGAAAGCCACTCCCATATTGAAAACACAATAAAATATTCCACAACCCAAGGGTACACAGTGCACAAAATATGATAATAATTATCAACCATTATGAAAAGAACAACACATCTCGATCATAGTAACTAGGTGCTCAAATTAAATCACACAACCTCACACTCATAGTAACTGGGTGTTCAAACTAATTCACACATCCCTATGGATGTCAAATATTGAATCCTAAATATGTGCAATACCCAAGGAAATCTCAAGGGTGAACAAAAGATACAATAACCCTTTCCCAATTTTACAATTTTTGGAAGACTTACATTTTCTTGAGAGCAAATATAACCCACAACATTTTCTTGATAGCAAATATACCCCACAATTCACAATTACAAAATAATACACAATTACAATAAACCACTCAAGTAATTAAATAAACAACTCATGCAATTAAAAGAACTACGATTCAGATTTCCTAACTCCAATAGAACAATATCTCATAATTAAAAATATAATGTTCAAGCATAACTCGCATTAATAATTCTACAACCAATTAAAGATAAATTTTTAATCTCTAGTTTTCACAACTACTCATATCGATTAACTCAACTTCACAATTAAAATAATTAATCATTTCTATTTAACTACATGTGCTTGTATGCACCTATCGTAAATATCAAACATTAAATAAATATATTCAATTATAAAAACACTTCTACTTTTAGAAAGAAATACATTTCCAACTTAATTACCACATGTGCATATTTATAAATCAGTAATGGAAAAATATTATAGTAATATAATATATATAATATATATATTACATATATTATATATATTATAAATATAATATATCTTAATAAAAAAATTATTATAAATTCAGAAACCACCAAATTAAAAAGAAGGTAGACAAAATAGTTTACAAGCCATACATCGATTATTATAGGGGCTGAAGCTACTACCACAACCTTCCCCACGTATGGGCATGTTGTGGAAGTAGCGTTAGCTACTTGTGAAGGAAGTAGAGTTGCCTCCATAGTCGCCAACCTATGGGGGTTATTGTTGGGTAGCCCCAACCTTCCCCAAACAAACAAATATTTATTTTTAAAAAATTAATTTCTCGTGTTTACAATGTTCATCGTATGATGATTTCTCCTTTCTAGTTTTACTATAGAAAATTTACCAAAAGGTAAATCAATACAATAAATAAATTTATATTTATATGTAAATTTCATCCAACTTCCTACATGAAGATAAATTATTTTCTTAGAAGTTTTCTACATAAATAATGTAGAAATATTTTATAGAGGTTTCCTAAATTCAAAATTATTTTCATTTGAATTCTCTATTGTGTTAAAAATAATTCCCTACGGAGATCTAAATCTTTCACAGTAATTTATCATTTCCTACAGAGAAGTTTAAATAATCTTGACATAGAGAATAACAAATTTCTACAGTTTTGATTCCACTTTCACAGAGGCTCTAAAATTGATCTATACTTTTCTTTTGTAAAAAAAATATATTTCAACTAATCAATTTAAATAGAGGATTTAAATTTTATTTCTACAGAGGCTATAACATTCATGGGAATTTCTTTTAAAATACAGAAGCTTCTAAAATAACATAATTCCTCCTCTAATCTTTTTCCAATTTGCACTACAATAATAACTAAATATCTCTTTTAAATAAAAATTCACAAAGCAATAAGGGACCTGTTCCAGAAGATCTATCAATTTACAGATTGATGTCGAGCTTCCCTTTAATCTTCAATTGCCAAAGCTTCCTCCAGAAGAATTGCCACTTCCCTGAAAATAGAATATAATCTACAACCAAGAATACAACAAACTAGATTCCTAAATTTACAAAAGAGCTTCTAAGATTCACAATTTCCTTAAACCTCAAAACAATTCTACCATTTCCAAAAACCTCTCTCTTTCTTTCCGGTGAAAACAACTTCCTATTTTTCTCACAATTTCAATTCATCTCCCCGGAAATCAATTTTAAGACAATTTGAAAATAAAATCTTCTAACTTCCAATTAACACAACAAATATTTTTTCTTCAACAACCAAGATATTTCTAAGATCCTTTCCCAATAACATGCATTTGAATTTAAAATAATTTATTTCTTTCAATGAACATTTAATAACTTATTTATTTTAATTCACATTTAATCTAATAATTAAAATTACCTTATAACATAAAGTAAATTAATTTATTTATTTATTATAAATTTTCCACATTCATAATAAAAAATAATTAAATAATTAATCAAAACATATAATTTAATCCTCACTATAAAACTTTGCATGATAATAAAATACCAAGACCAACATAGATAAAGAATATCACCAATACACGGACTGATGACACACTGTACTAGGGTAGAGGTTTAGCTAGGTTAACCTATTACTATCTCCCAATCAATATTATTTTTGGCTAGTGGACACACTCAGACCTATGAAACTAGGTGAAGCCATTGTCCTATACTTGCAAACCTACAAACAAAGCAAATGTTGTACAAGTAACTAGATAATAAATCATACACACTGTGAAGAGAGAATCATCCAAATTGCAGGGCACTCACAGGTGAATGATGCAATATTGTCCCCTTCACCAATTCAATCACATTAAGACTGACAAAATTAAAACATCAATAATCAATAAATGAGCATACATCAATATTAACTCAAATAAAAACTAGGATAATCTAAAAGAATGTTATAAACAAATAATCAATCACAACATCAAGTCATCAAAATATCACATTGTCCAAGTAACATCCAACAGTGTCATAAAGTTTATCAAACAATAACAGAAAGTGCGGATAAACAACCTCATAAAGTCTAGATGAAATCCAAGAAGCTGTTTAGTCAAGGAAAATAGAGGGGCATTACATAGCTTACCTAACCATCATGGACATTTCATTGAGTGGTTATGATGATAAGGAGTAAAATGCACATCCTATGTTTAAAGCAGATGATGTTGGAGTGAGAACTATGTCTTTTATTTCATGTGGATCATCCTATAGGTGATCATGTATGATTAATTTGATTGAATGTTCTCTTAAACTTTTTATTTGGTCAAAAATGATTTGATTTTAATTTTGGTGATCATTTCATGATAAATGTTGGTAGGAAAGAGAAGCAGTGTAACATTGTATTTTCCCTCAAGAACTTGTGGATTTTAAGATTAAAAAGATACTATCTAGACTAAGGTTAGAATAGATGGGTCACATCCTATTCTATATATATATATATATATATATATATATATATATATAAAATAGAAACTAGTAGAGATGCAAGAGGGATATATATGTAGAAATTAGTATATGGAATTGTATATAAATATGTAAAGGGTATATGTAAAAATAGGATAGAGATATACAAATTATAGGGGAAGATATGTGAATGTGATCCTTTGATATGATTAATGTAATGATTACATGAATTCTATCCATATGATGTTATCTGTCATTCTATGAATATATAACTAATCAATAATCCTTTGTTTGAATCAAATGGGTATTTCCTTTATATGACTAGGTTTGGGGTGTAAGCTACAACACTCTAAAACTACTTGGGGCTCAAAACATCAATCTATGTTTTTTGGAAATTTATTGCTAACTATAGGATGTTTTACCAATTTGGGAGGCGTGTCAAATACTTGTGATTATTTTGTATCAAGTGGTATGTGCACAAAGATGGGTGACTAAAATTTTTCCACAACCATGTTTTGGATCATTTTCTTATAAAAAATACCATGTTATAATGCACTCATTTTGTAAAATACTCATGTTGATACTTTCTTTTTCCTTTAGAATCCAAGCCAAAGTGTTGGAAAAGCATCTTAATACCCAAACACATGATTTCTACAAAATATAGTAAAATAACTAAATGTCAAGTGTGCTCTCCATCAAATTTACACAATTTTTGACATTGATATGAAAAATGGCATAATAACATCAAGATATGTCTTATCTTTCTAACTATTTCATTTTTTTACATTTAAAATATCCTAAAGTTTTTATTTTTAAGGTTTTCTTTAGTTTCTTCATTTTTTCCTAAAAGAATATTTATAGTATTTTTGTTCAATTTTCTTATCTATTCATTCCAAGGAAAAACATTTTGACATTTTAGACTCTCTTTTATACACATTCAAAACAGACAATTTTATTTTATTTTATTTTATTTCAATTAGGGTGTAGCATGGTAAGTTTTTTTATTTCAATACTTGGCCACTTTAAAATTTAGTAAAAATTCATATCTTTATTTAAAAGTTAGTAGAAAAGCTAGACATAAACTATTTGATGTTAGATAATTTTCCACCAAATTTATTTGTCAAATACATTTTAAAATGTCAAAAAATTATAGGGAGCACATCAAATTTTATTTTATAATTTTTTTTGAAAAAAATATGAGCAATTTGTGAGCTTCTTCTATTTGAATTTCTTAATTTCCATCACCTTAAAAAAATACATATATTTAGTAAACTATATTTTGATAACTTCAAATCACATTCTTGTCATATCTTCAAACTTTGAATATGGATATATTCAATTTCTTCTTCAATATTATTTTTTATTGATTTTAAAAAATAATTGGCCACTTTTGACACCCTTTTGGTCCCCTATTTTCATTCACATATACATTTCTCAATATTTTTGGATCTTATTTATGATAATTTTAGAACTCTCAAAGATATATTTGGTTTGAATATTGCTTCATATCTCTATAATATTTATAAGGACATAATATTTTTTTAGAAAACAAAATTCTTTATTTATAAATCAATATGTTGAGTTATAAACATATTAAGTATCATCATTATTTTCAATATGGTTTATAATGATATCACCATTTTCTCTTTCAAAGAGGTTTCAAAGTCAATATCAAACAACAACAAAAAAAATCCCAAAATAAAGTTTATAGTCTAGAAATTGATTTTTATGTTTCATAGTTTGGAATTTCATTCTTAAAATAGTTAAAATTAGGAGCATGTTTTAGACACCTTTATTATTAACAAAAAGTTTTAACTAAGGGGTTCATGAATATACTTGAAGGTACATGAGATCCACATCTATGAATTTAGGGTGTATTATCTAAGGTATTTTAAGATGAGGTTAAATTCCCTCCTAGTTCACTCAATGCCCTTTGACTAAGGCTTTGCCAAAAAGAGTAATCCAACTAAAATGAGTATTTTACAGGACATGTGTGTATTACATAGAGTTCACCATATAAATTTTAAAAAGTAAAATTCCATTAAAAAGGTCTTTATTGATCGATAAATTATCGCTATTCAACCATGCAAAAAATTTAAAAATTACAAGAAATAGTGTGATTTTATATTTGTAAGGATTAAAAATGCATTCCTAGAAATTTTGATTATTACTTTGAGAATCAATCAACCTTTATCTTGATTGCTTAACTTAGTATCCAACTAACATTTTTCTTTCCAAGAGTTAACATCTATTTTGCATCTTATCTTTTCTTAACACTTTTTCCCTAGTGATCTAGACTCAACCCTCATATTTAATGCTTCTTTCATTGGTTAAAAATTGCATGTGTACTTTTTCCTCTTAAATTTTGAATTTCATTTAAACATAGGCCAAGGTATTTTATTCTCAACTAATCCTTGCCTAGCAACTAAAATAAGAAATATTGGAATTATCAAACTAGGAGGTTGTATAAAAGGAAATGGTTGCAATTCATTTTAAGTCATTTACAATTATTTGTCCACTTGAGCTTTTCAAATCCTTACAATAACATCTTAGATCTTAAGAAAAACACAAGTATTTAAATTTCTATTTGTCATGTCTTTGATATTTCTCAAAATCATTCAATTGATTGAATGACTTAAGAAAGGAAAGAGGTTTGAAGCTAGTCACCTTCATTTCTAACATAAATTCTAGTCACCTTAATAAAAGTAAATAATTTTTTGAAGATTTAAGAATGTAAAATTTTAAGCCACATTTTAATGACGATACCATATGAAAAAGATTAAAATTCTAGATAAACATATCATAATTGTAAATGTTGAGAATAAACTTAAAAATAATGCTAATTACTTTTTAATTAATTTGAAGTTCCCAATCTCATATTTTATAATAAATTAAAAAAAAATCAGTAAACTATCTTTCTTTTACAAACCAAATTAAATACCTAACCTACTTCACAAGTATTAATTAAATATTTGCATAATATTCCTATACTCAACTAATTACATATATATTATTTAAAAGCACATATTTATTACTTTTCTATATAAGGAGATTTGCTTTCGAGATTCGAATACGCCACGGAAGGTAGAGATGGAATATTTGCTTATTTTATTAAAAAAATCAACCACAAGTTGTAATTAGGAAGCTCAATGCATGGTCTAACCGACTCGTAAAAGTAAGCAACCAAACTTTTGTGTGTTGAAAGCATCAAAATTCCACCAAAGTAAATGCTGAAACTAAATATGTCGATCTCTAGTGCAGTGTCTCGTGTATAACCCATTTTTTTCATTTCTTCTTGTTTCTGAGTTTTCTTTCAACTAGAGATCATGGAATCCAAGAATGAAGTTCAAGCAAAGATTGATCCAGATCGCTGGATTATTCAAGTGAGGGATAATCTGCAGAGAGAGGATGAGGAAGAAGAAGAAGTCGTCTCGGTCTCTGTGTTCAATGCGCCCAAGGAACTTTTGGCAGCTAAGCCGGAAGCATACACTCCGCAGTGTGTTTCTATCGGGCCATATCACCATTGGAGATCCGAGCTGGACGAAATGGAGAGGCACAAGCTTGCTGCTGCTCGGCGATTTCAGAAAGGAATCGAGGGTCACATGTTTGATTCCGTCGTCAAAGAGGTACACAACTATGAGCGCCGAATTCGAAGCTGCTATCACAAATACCTCGAATACAATGGCGAAACGCTAGCATGGCTCATGGCTTTGGACGCCTGCTTTCTGCTGGAGTGCTTGCAATTCTTTGTCAAGCAACTTGACCAAGCTTCTTCACAAGGGAAACAACTGGCAAATGTTTTAGACCCATCTGGCAGAAGCGCTACCCACAACGCCATAGTGAGAGACGTGATGATGCTGGAAAATCAAGTGCCACTGTTCCTCTTGCAGAAGCTGTTAGAGATGCAGTTGGGTTCAAGAGACATGGCAGAAGAAAGGCTCTGCGATCTGGTAAGGCTTGCTTGTATAAACTTTTCCCCATTTTTGTTCAACGTGCCCGAAAGTTCAAGGCTGCGTATAACAGAGAGGAGTCATATACTGGAGGCGCTCTATTTCTCTCTTGTCCAGTCCGCGGGCAACTACGATCTCAACGCAAACGGCGATGAGCACGAGCAGCCGCCTTCGCCAGACCCACAAAAATTCAGCTGTCTCTGGAAGGCTTTCAGTTCGTTTAACATCGGCCTCATTCGAAAATTCAGGACGCATGTGTTGAAACAGAGGGTCGTCCAGTTCGTGATGAAGTTGCCCCTACGCCTCCTGTCTGTTCTGGGCAAGCTGCCAGTATTGCGCCTGTTTAAGGGGCCCTTAACTTTTCTTTTTGGATCCGAGAAAGCAGAGAAGGATGACGAAGGAAGCTCGTCTGTGGAAACTCCCCCTACACGGGACGAGCTCACCATTCCATCTGTTACCGATTTATATTCTGCGGGAGTGAAGTTCCTTCCCACTGACGGAGACCTCACTACAATTCGCCTCGACCAGGTGACTGCCACTCTTTATCTGCCCAAACTGAGGTTGGACTCAAACACAGAAGTGATTCTCAGAAATCTGGTTGCGTTCGAAGCTTCTGCGGTGCCCGGTGATCTCATCTTCATTCGCTACACCGATTTCATGAACGGCATCATCGACACAGACGAAGATGTTCGGCTGCTGAGAGACAGCGGAATCATTTACAATCACCTGGAGAACGACGGGAAAGTGGCAAGTCTGTGGAACGGCTTGGGGAAATCTGTGAAATTGACAAAAGTTAAGTACTTAGACAAAGTCATTGCAGACGTGAATAGCTATTATAAGCGGACATGGAGCGTCGCTATGGTAGAATATGTGAAGAAATACATATTTAGTTCATGGCCGTGTCTGTCTTTACTGGCTGCGCTCATACTGTTGCTTCTCACATGTTTGGAGGCCTTCTGCTCTGTCTATAACTGCAAGCGCTGGTTGAAGGACACCAATTTATTTCAGGAGTAATACCAGAATACTTGTCACACATTTCATGCCTTCTCATTAGAGTCTATATTTTGCAGCAATATTTTGATTTTGTTCATGTTACGGAGAAAAGACATTATTGTTATGCCTGTGCTGTGTTGGCATGGACTGCTTTGCTTTGTGTGAAGGAAACATCCTTAAATAAAATCGAAATGTTTATCAGCTTTTATCGATGAGCATTTTTGAATTAAATGAATAGTAGACTCCTGAGTACACATCGTATAAAGAGAAGGACCCGTCGAATATTTTTTAATAATTTATAAATATGCGTCCACTTTAGTCAATTTGCAAATATTAAATGAATATTCTAAAATATTAAATAATTATTTTTAATTATTTAAAAATATGTGTCCACTTTAGTCAATTTATGGAGCCATGCATGTTTTGTTTAATCTATTTTCCACTTTTTTATTGTGCTCTAGCATGAGCTTTAATTTGTTCTATGAACTTTAATCTAGCGGGTCGAGGTTTAAACTAGTGTGGCATGATGCCTAGTTAATGTCCCATCAAATTTATAAAATCTTTAGTAAATTTGAATCTAAAATATTAAAAAATATGTTCATCAAAAACAGATATTTGTCTCTATTCAATAGATTTTTAAGTTATAAAAGTAGAAAGAAGCTAAATACAAAATTTAAAATTTGGCATACCTTATGCAATATACAATCAACCTCACTTTAAAAATAAAATAAAATTGAAATATTTCTCTTAAATTTATAAAAAGAATGTACTCAACTAGTTTTTGAAATATTTAAAATGTTATAAAGACAGACTATATTAAGAATTAAACATTTCATAATTCATATAATTTTAAAATTTGTAACATAGATACCATTTAGTTGATCTAAGTTGTAAGATTATACTTGTGCCGACCATTTCCTTTATAAAAGTGTAACATAATTCTAAAATTTTATCTATATATATCTTCTTTTCCCCCACTTCTCCACTTTTGTGTAACAACTAAACTAATGAACCTTTGTAAAACCCACTCATAATTGCTCTAAAAATTATGCTACATCTATAGTCTTTATGTTATTGATTTTTTTAATAGTGTTCCTATGTTATTTATCTATATTTAATATTGAATTAATTAAACTGATATAGCCTTTGAAAAAATCTAACAAGAGCTAGAAATTCATAGGTTTATTGAAGTCATAAGGTTCTTAACCCATGAAATTATATCTTTCTCTGCCCTCTTCCTATCTTACATGTGAATCATTTTCCTCTTCCTAGCATTTCCCCTATTCCATATTTTTGTCACATTTGTATCTCCTACCTATCCTCCATCCATTTGCACACACCACACTAATGTAGAGATACCCTCATTTGAGAAATCACACACTTCAAAAATTTGTGTGCTACTATCAAGGATGTAAAAACTCAACTAAGGAATTGATTGATGTAGTTTACAAGACTTGTTACTTTTCAACTCCAGTCTCTTGCTTAGTCCTTAGTGGATCCTTTAGCTCCTTTCTTATTCATGTCCACTTCTCACTATAATTAGCACCTTTCCCATTGTATTTCTCGCTCTCTCACCATTGCATTTGTTTCTTCAACCCTATTATATCCAATCTTTCTCCCATTCGCTCTAGTGAAGAGATAATATTTTATCTTCTTCTTCTAATAAATGTTACAACTATGCATATAAACAACATATGGAATCTTAAAAGCATCAAAATATAACCTCATATATAACCAATTTCAAATAAGTTTGGATCTCATGAGGATGGAATCAACACTTCTTCTTTAGTCAATTCCTTGAGCTATATGATTATCTCATTCCTTATGACTCAACATCTTATAGTGTATTCACCATATCATCCATGATAATACTCTATCTCCTCCTCATCCTTTTAAAAATTCTTTTGATGTATCTACTTATATTCCTTCCTCTTCCATCGTTCCTCCTTTTAAACTATTTATTGGTCCATCCAATCTTATTAATGATCCACTTCCACAATCCTAGGAAGTTATGCTCATGGTCACCACTACCTCTAATACTCTACCTCATCTCTCATTCTCACTCTACCCTTCATAATTTCAAATTTATAACCCCCCTCATAATCCTTCTTATGATTCCCAGATTGTCAGAACAGTTGAGTGATGCACTGAAACATAGGTTCACACATTTTCTTTTGATTTTTTTTTTATAAAATTAAAAAAAACCAAATTTCTTTGAAAACAATAATTTGTATAAAGTAAACATTTTCTATTAATTAATGGATGTATTTTTAAAAATTGACAGTTATTATTATTGTTATTATTATCTTCGTATTTTGTTAACAATTTTTTAAATTTTATTAGTATAAAAATCTAAATATTCCATTATTTCATGCTTTCAAGACTTAAGATTTGTACCGATAATGATACACCCAATCTTAGCATTATCCTCCTTAATATCTAAACTAAAAATACATAAAAAAAAACTAAACAAAATCAAGTCCATGACACCCTTCGTATAGATTAGTGCCTATTTCAAACAACCATATCAAAATGTGCCAGCTACTTTTAGGGTAGAGGACTATTAACAAGTTTTCTATGCAAATGGATTAAGATCACATTTATTAGTTTAAACAAGACCGCAATGAAGCTCAAATAACCAAGGTGAAGATTTTTCCACAAAGCTTGTAGTTCGTATACACCGTCCTTTACAACAGCAACATTTGTTTCCTTAAATTAACAAAATCATAACAGCAATCGAAAAAATCAGGGAGGATATCGTCCATCATTGCGTTCCCACCAAACCATCTTTGGGACAGTCAACTTTAATAAATAAAAGTTTTCTACGTACCTTAAAAAAGGGCAGCAGACAGCGAACCCCGCACTTATAATATACTGAGGCATTTTTTAATGGAACCCAAAAAATATGAATAAACCAGTACAGTAAAGCATGTAGGTAGTTGGCTAAAAGGAAAAAGCCACACAAGAAAGCAGCAAACTGTGGGGTTAATTTTGATGGAGTTTTCAATCAGCTAAATAGAGGACACTGATTGAGATATAAAACCTCATATACAGTCTAATCTATAAGCAATAACGTTAATATAAAACCTTCCAAATTAAGTGACGTTCTGCAGAAGGAAATAAAAGGCTTCAAGTAATTAAAAAGTTCATATCAGATGATCGCTTAAGTTATTTTATGGGTGCAGCCTCTTATTTTAATGTTTTCGATCTGATCTTATGGAAAACACAATTTGTAAATTATGTTTCGAACAATCTAATAAAATTCATTTTCTTAAATAATTTAACAATAAAACGCTTGAAATTGTTTCAGGTTTCAAAAAATAAGAAATACCACTATAGTGAATTCCCACCTTTTCTTTTTCTTGAATAGACAGCCATATATAGTTTGAAATTCGAGGTGAGGTGGGGACTGGATTCTTTCTCGATTAGATTTAACGGAAGTTAAATACAGTCTGCATTTTGTCACGTTTGAAAACTTTTAAATATAATTTATATGAAATAATTTATGTAATTTTAAGTTAATTATATGATATATAAGCTTTGAATTGTTTCAATTATAATAATTGTTTACAGATAAAATTTATATAACTAAATATATTTTTTAATTTAATTTCATCAATTTCAATTAAATAATATTAAATTATAATCAATAATCAATTACAAATATTTTGAGGAATTAAATTATTCATTTCAATAAAATAAGTATCAATATAATTTTTTTTTAAATGATGAAAAATAATTTTATATCTTATCTATAAGAAAAATTGGTAAATTATATTTGTCTTAATTCTATTATTTAAAATTAAAATTTTAAAATTATGTTTAAAAACATCTTTTTTAAATATGCTAAGAATAGATTAATTGATGATAAATTTATATGAAATTAAAATGACATATATATTGTAGAATTTTTAAAATAAATTTAAAAGGGGGTGACTTTTATGTGTGTTGTATTTTAGTAATGTTTTATGTGCTTTCTTTTGTCTTGATCCTTCAAAGTTTTGTAGATGGTTTTAATATGTGGATTACATAATTTATATGTTTTTGTTCTTTCCTATAAGACCATAGTAATGAAATTAGTTTGGTTATTATACTCCCTACAATTTTTCTCATAAATTGAATTAGGATGTTATGGTGAATTAGCCTCTCCTCTTTCATTTAGGGAGGTCTCATTTTATTTATAATAAGTGAAAATTTGATATATATGGCAAAATATATAAAGATGCATACATACAAATGCAAGTTTTTGGATGGATAATTTTATAATGAAAATTTAATAAAATAATACTCATTAAGAGGAAATAATTAGTTTTAGTGAGGTAGACATTTTTCATCAAATAATATGTAAGGAACGTCTATTAAAATAAACTAAAGTATATATAATATTTTATTTCAAAAATATAGAACTCTCTAAAAATAACAATTTTATAGTACACCTTCATTCTATTTAAAAATAATAATTATTAAGAAACTTATAAGAAAGAAGATACAATAAGAACTATTAAGAAAATATTATCCATAAAAATGTTCCTAACTTTTATTTTTAGTATAAGGTCAATGTATACCTCTATAGTTTAAATGGATGGAGCTTATATAGAAATCATAAGAAATAAAAAATTTCTCCTATTATACCTTATTCATATATATATATATATATATATCTTTCCCTCTAAGGAGCATTAAGAAAATAGTTGTGAACAAAAATCTATGTCATGTGAAGACTTTTTTAAGTGAGAGGTTGATATTATGATTAAAGGATATTTTCTAATATAATTTTATTGTTATGTAGGTATCCACTTCTATGCGTTAAAAAGTAGATTAATTCTTCAAAGTACAAAGTAACATACCTGTATTATACAAATAATTTTTGGAAAGTTTTTATGTCTATCTAGATGATAATTTTTCATGGTTTTATTAATGAATTTAGGTCTCCATATCTCTTTACCTAGGGGTTGTAATCTGATATTTTGAATTCATTAGAAAGGTCACAATAAGGTTTTAGGGATGGTATGAAAATGAAAAATAAGAGTTTCAAGATTCAACTTCTCTTGGTTTGCATCTCTTAAATTACTTCTAATATGGATGGATAACCTGGAAATCAAATTTTCTTCAAAGAATAACTCAATTATTATGACTTAGGAAATCCATGAGTTAAATGATCATATTTTTTATAGCCATGAAATTTTAAAATATATATTTTTCAAAATTTCTATGTGGGTTTTATGGTATGACAAGTGAATATTTTATAAGTATTTGTATTTCATTCATTTTTAAGTGCTTGATTTTATCATAACCCTTGAAATTTTTGTATCTAGTTATAAGATGTTCAGTAATCAATTCATTTTTTTGTTCTTTATTAAAATTTTGTAGGTGTAGAATGAGATATGTTATTATGATCCCTAAAATTCCCCCAAAAAGTTAATTAGAATAGTATCATTAATTATGTCTCCACTTTTTTTAGCAGAGGTTTCCACTTATTAAAATTATGTCAAACATTTAAATCTAAAAAATATATATGAATCTATACATAAAAAGATGAGTTATTAGATGAATCATTTAAAAGATACAATTTTAAGAAAAATCACCATGTAGAGAAACAATGACTAATTTCCTCCTTTAGTTCTATGGTGTATCCTATCAATTACCACTTAGAATAATAAAGAAAACTAGAGGGAGTTAGAATTATTTCATTAATTAAAATATAATATTCCTTAATTGAAATGAATCAAAGTATCAATATGAATATGTTTCAAGTAGATATACCTCTCTAATGGCATAAAAATTGTTGGTGATATCATTTGTAGATCCCAAATCCATAAGTCCATTTAGAATCCTAGGTGTTGGCCATCAAACATAGGGAGAATATTTTGACAAATGAGAACCAATTATGAGGTGTGTAATACCTCATTTACTACTATTTCTACTAAACAAAGAAGTGTTTCCCTAAGGTGCAACAAAAAATATCTCCATTATGACTAAACACTAATCTAATATGAATTATGCCCACTACATAATACACAACTATTTTAGTTATCGCTTCATGCATATATACTAGTTTACAATAGTCAAGGTCAATCACCTAATTATAGTAGATAATCTTAGACATAAATTTCAATGAATGTCTTTAATAATAACCCCTTATGATGTTATATACATTTATACATGATATTTGAAGATCACGATAATGTATTAAATTAAAAATATATTTGTACTAAGTTATATTGAGTGTGTTGGGGTTAAAATTAGGTGGATCTAGTAGAAAACTAACACCTTAATCTAATTTTCTAATAAAGTCTCTATGTTCATACAAAACATGTAATAACAAAAACCAAAGGTGATACTTAATCAAGCTAAGACAAAATACTATTCCTTTCAATATGCATACATAAGACATATTCTACACACATATTTAAAAGATAATAAATGGTTGAAAAAAAATAAATGAGGACCTACTTAATGATTTGTGACCATACTGATACTTTTGTTTACATTATAAGAATGATTTGTGACCATAATGATTTGTTTACATTATTTGTTAGGATTTTACAATTGTCCAATTCAACAACTTATAAAAAAACACATCTAGAAATGCACACCATACATAAGGAGACTCAATAAATATTGAAGATTCCTTTAACATTTCACTCTTCAAATATTACAAGTGTTATTAAAATTTTGGTATGATCCTAGATCATTACAATGTCATAAGTATATGGAAATCATGAACCCTATGTTTCCACTGAGTAAGTATTTATTTCTAATATTCTCTCATCTTCCTCCTTTTTTTTCCATCTTTCTCTAAAAGTGATCAAAATTTCCTATTTAATTGTTATAGGGAATCAACCTTAATCATAACAATATAGAAATTAGAAAATCAATGGCTCTAACATATTACAAACTCTAGTTATCCAAAGGGACCATAAAAAAGAAAACAAATGGGCCATATAAACCTCTTTTCCTAATATTCTCCCAAGTTATCCATATTCAAACTTAACAACCACACAAATAGATTACACTTGGGTCATCCCTTTTTATTCCAAATTCATTTCCACCAAGGACTCTCTCTCAAGTCCCCATTTTGACCCTACAAAAAAGAATAACCCTATGCCATTGTGTACTTCCCTTTAGGATTAATACCTTAGGCCAACACATCCCTATTGTTAGAAGATTAGTAAGGGGGATTAACAAGAATACAATACAAGGAGATTCTCTCATCTTGTGTTCCCCATCTAATCCATTTGATGGATTGATATCAATGATACAACAAAGAGATACCAATGAGGAAAAGCAGTTAATGCTATCAAAACTATTCCATCTAGCCTCCCAAAAAAATTTACTAAAGGCATGAGGGTGAGGATGAGAAGAAAGGATAAGTGGGTGACCATCTCTTGAATCAGACCAAAAGGGAGCACAATCACCTTTATGAATAATCTAAAAAGGAAAATCCTTAATGAGAGTGGCCATCCTTTTATAGTACTCCATATTATGAAGTATTTACCTATTAATTCCATTCATAGGATGTCCTCATTATCACACCACCTAGATAATTATAGTTCTTAAGTAAGACTGTTGTGCCCAGACTGCCTAATACCTAAATCACCATACTCGAGTTTATAAACCTGGTCCCATTTCACCAAGCTCCACTTTTGATGCTCAATATTTTTATCCCATAATAATTTTGTAGTAAGGGAGTCATATTCCTTAAGGAAACCTTTAGGGGTAGATAATACCATGAGCCTGTATAGAGGTAGATCTTATAAGATAAAATTTAGAAGAGTCAACTTTCTAGCAAAAGATAAGCACCAAAAAATCTAGTGATTAACCTTAAAAAATAAATTCTCTAGGATCTTTTGTTAGTGCCTCTTATTCAAGGTTCCGACACATAGAGGAATACCAAAATTATCCATAGGGAGGCTTCTAATATGAAAACAAAGAATGTGGGAAATTTTGTTTTTAATCAATCTAGGAGTATTGAATAAAATAATACTAGAATTTTCTCATTAATATTTTGACCAAATACACTAATATAATTATCAAGAGCCTTCCTAAAACCAACTACCACCTTAATTATTTCTAGACCCATCCAAGTAGTGTCATCTACAAATTGGAGGTGATTTTGAGAGTCTAAACCATTTTCCTAGCTTTGTACTTTGACAAGGCCAATATTGTTGTACCACCTTAACAATCTACCAAGACCCTCAACTTATAAAATGAAGGGATACAGAGAAATAGAGTTTGAGCCCTATTTGAGACCCCATGAAGTAGAAAAAATAGGAAAGGGATATCCATTAACCAAAACAAGAAGGAGGTAGAAGTCACCCAACACATAAACTAGGAGATCCAATCTAGATGAAATCCAAAACCCACTAGCATATGCTAGAGAAAAGACCACCTAACTTTTTCATAGGCTATAGAAATATCCAATTTAATGAATATGGATTTTTCCTTAGAAAGAGGATACAAAGTGCACAAATTCAATTGCAACCATGATCTCATCAAAAATCTAATGACCTTTGGCACCCCCCTATTCCATTGAAACCAAGGGTGCCAAATAATTTTTCAACCTATTTTCTATGATAATAGTAATAATATTGAAAGTCACATTACATAATGTAATAGGATGAGGAAATTCAACGATTTGAATCATTATTTTTTAGGAATTAGAGAAAGATAGGTTGAATTAATTGCTTTAAGTATCTTGTTATTAGTTTGAGACTCTAGAACCACCTCCAATAGATCAATTTAGGGTGTCCTAGAAATCCTAGTAAAACTCAATTGAGAAACCATCAAATCTAGGAGCCTTACATTTCTTCATATGAAAAAAATTCTTTCTATCTCCTCAAAAGAAATAGGCTTTAAAAGGAAGTTATTCATATCCCAAGAGACCACCAAAGGAATAAAGTCTAGGACAATATCCTCCTTCGCAAAATTGAACAAATTTTCTTTTGTAAAAATGGAAGAATATAATCCAACCACCTCCTTAAAAATCATTTTGAAATAATTTAATCCCATTTGGCTAAAATAAGAGAGGTAATGATATTTCTACATTTCCACTATTTAACCGAATTATGAAAAATAATTGTGTTTTTGTCCCCTTCC
The DNA here is from genome assembly GCA_007258455.2 of Sequoia sempervirens. Lineage (NCBI taxonomy): Eukaryota > Viridiplantae > Streptophyta > Pinopsida > Cupressales > Cupressaceae > Sequoia > Sequoia sempervirens. Next base: position 9,256 of record VDFB02091473.1, on the reverse strand, counting down.
CAAAGCAAGTCGATGCAAGATTTTTGTTTCCAAAAAGTCTCTTCTTGTAGCTCCCATTTAGCAAGTTGATTGGATAGTCTAGTCTCTTTATGAAGAAAATCCATAGTGATACCCTCCTTAATTTTGAAATTTAATCTATCCAATTGAGCCTAAACCTTCTTCTCAAGAAAAAGATTCCCAAAATATGATCTATCCCATTTTTAAGCCTATGTTTAACATACTAAATCCTCTTGAAAAATTAAAACATAGCAATACTAGAGCCATGATTCCCTTCAGAGCACCACTTCCCAGCCATCTAGTGTAAAATAGGATCACAAATCCAAATAAGATAAAATTTAAAAGGAGGGTTTTTGGACATGAAGAACAATAAGGAAGAGAACTTGTTTAACCAATGATCCAATCCTTTCCATCCCAATGTTTTAAAAGAAGAAGCCCAACTATTCGTAAGCCAATCATTTGAAACACATAATATATCAAGTCTCTCAAAAATAGAACCCTACCCATACCTTTTGTTATGTTAGGTGAAAATTCTATTAACAGGCTTCACAACCAGCAACTTGAGGAAGGATATATTATAACATGTTAAGGATCATGTAGGACCTAGATGACCAACCCACTAGACTTTTTATCTAGGCTACAAGTAGATTTAAAATTTCTTACAAGAATCTAAGGACAAGAAGGTGCCAAATATCTAATGAATCTAACATGAGGCCAACAAACTATCTTACTCAGTAGATTATCAAAAACATTGGAAAGAAGAATAATCACTCCTAAACCAAAGAAAGAAGCTAGCACTGAAAGAGAATTCCTATTGGCCACCCAACAAAGAGGTCTTATCCTACATGGATCCTGAAGACAAGAAGCACCAGCTACCAAACCTTGGGCTCCAACACACTAGCAAAGAACTCTCTTCCAAACTTTGGAAGAAACATTATTCATATCATCTACAAAAAAAAAATTGTTCCTTGGACATGGAAATAATGTTAGTATTATGATCACAAATCAAATCTTAGGTATCCATTTTCAAAGGGGTTCTTCTCAAATCACTTGCATTCCACAAGAGAACAATCATTTGTGGGAAGAGGCTAAATGAGTTTCCAGTGTATTAACAACACCCAATTCCACTAAGGACTCCTCCATTATTTTCATGTTTTCCAAAGGCTTTTTTTTACACAACTTAGCCAAATTATCCACTGCCTCCTTCTTTATCCTCCTTTGTTTCATTCCCAGTAGGGGTATGTTTTTCCTTTTACCATCTTCCTTAGCCCCAGTGTCTAAAGATAGATTTGTGAGACCATACCTTTTTTGTGATCCTATTGTATCTATGTGTCTTTTATTGTTCTCATCCTATGTTTAAAACATGTTTCTATATTTAGATATTTTAGTTGAGTTTATGAGTGATGGTCATTCCTATACTTCAATAATGTTCATATGTTTAATTGTTATTAGGTATGGTTAACTAAATAATTCTATCTATCTAATGGTTGTTGTGATTTATCCATGATAATCAGATGAGTTTATTTTATTAATTATGTAATTATGTGTCAATCAAGATATATAGATATGATGGATTAATGGTTTTTTTTTTTGGCAATAACATTATTATTTATATCAAATTTACTAAGCTATAGGGGTTGTTGAGATGAGAATGCATATTTACCTTTTCATGTATGGTATTTTGATATACTTATGGATGTTAGATTTTATGTTGATTTCTAAATTCCATACGATATCCTTAGATGAGATAATTTTAATTGATATAATTATGAATGGAATATTTGTATATGTTACTCTATGGTTGGCAGTTGATTTATGGTAATATTTTATTTGTTATGATGGATTTATTTTGGCTATGGATATTGTACTGACACTTCTTATTGAGTGTATATGTGGGTTATAGTGTGAATAGTTGATGGGTCATTTAGCCACTATATATCTTCCAATTTGGTGTCATACCTAGACTCATATGGAATCTTGAGGTCTATTGGACATGTGAAAATGTGATTTTTAGTGTTATGTGCTAATGTGGAATTTGGTTAGTGTTCTTTTCTTGAGTAAGTTTTAACTTTATGAATTTTAGTTAATTTTAAGAGGTTTAGGTTGTATTTCAGGTTTAGAAAAATAGCTTAGGTATGGGGAATGTGTTAGGAGTTTATTTTTGTCATTTATAATTTTTAAAATGGTGTGAAGATCCTACTTTATGCCATACTTTCAAAAGTGGCGAAAGTAGGAGGTAGTTGGGTTGTTGATTTAGTTTTGGTAGGAATTTACCCCTCCATTCTCTTTACAACTCTTCTTTCATGGAGTAGAGAGGGCACCTTGATCTCTTTTGCTTCTTTGTGATTTAAATATTTTGTTGGGTTTTATTTGAGGAGAGAGACATGGAGTGTGAAATATAAAGGAATGAAAGGTGAAGGATTGAAGGAAGGTGTTTCAAACCAAGGCTCTTACATTAGTGGGATTGTGCATTTAGAGGTAGGGTCTATTTCTTTCATATTAATCAAATGTAAAAGTTGTGATGTGTATTTCCTATATTTTGGTTTTTTTGTGAATATGTTATTTATTATGTTTATTTGTTTCTTCTCTTTATGTGGTTAGTAGGGGAGCTGACACCCTCTTCCAATGAGGCTAATCTTGGTCCTCCATGTGCTAGGGGTTTCATGGGCATGACTCCTTCTAAGGGGAATCCTTTCAAGGTATGAGTACCCTTTATATTTAGGGATATGAGTATCCAATATACTAATTTATATTGGAGGGATGAGGGGGTGGACGTGTTTGTGATGATTGTGTATTGTGATGTATGGAGGCATGATGAGGAGATTTACATTTGTATGTTGTGTTTCATTTATTCCAGATTAATAGGTAGAGCCCCTAATCCCCATAAATGGATTCTATAGAGAATATCCATTTTTTTAGGATTTTGTTTAGGTTGATGTACTTGTTTACTATGTGATCCAATATGTGTATGTGCATATCATGTGTGTAAGTGTAATATTTTGTATTTTCTTTAGTGCGAGAAGTTAAAAAAGTTCCTAAATGTTCCCCAAGCTTTGAGGTGGGTCGTCTCACAACCCTATGGTTGGGTGGGGAGCCCATTGGATTGGTTATCATTCCCTATTTTTTGTTTATTTCATGTTCATCAGTGAATATTGAATATTACTTTTTAGAGAATTGAACAAAGTTGTTTCAAGAAAACTCATTTGTTGTTTGGAAATAAAGGAAGATGCCATTGTTTTATTATATTATATTTTTATGAAGAAAAATACAATGTGAAACAAAAAATATTTTTTTACTTTATATGTAGCATATTTGGATAAAAGAAACAAGATTTTATCAACTGATGTTTCTAAATTTTAGTATTGTAATATTACTATGTTCAAGATTGAAAGGATTTAAATTATGCATCCATTGGTTACATTACTTATTTAAAAGAATGTTAAATGATTTTTTTTAATTACTTTCCTTGAAAGAGTTTCACTTCACCAATTGTTTGAGTAAATAAAAAATAACCACTTTCACCTAATACATGCATAAAGTTTTAAGAAACTTTGGTACATGAGCTAGAAAATAAAAATTTCCTTGTTATCTTTTGCACATAGTCTAGTACGGTCATCATTTTCAAAAAATAAAGTGAAGGGTTTATAGTTAAGCCTAAGAGGAAAATGAAAAAATCATAGAGTTACAATTATATATATATATATATATAAACATACAAAAATAGGATAGGGGAATTTTCCAAAATGGAAAAGTGGAAAATTGAATCTAAAGAAGGAAAAGGAGTCATATTATTCTACTTGAATTAGGAAATGAGATTCACACCAAGAATTGACCAGCAATCCTTAGGTGAGTCAACCAAAGGTGTGAATCTACTGATTTCCCTTTTATGCTACAATGGCCTGGGTCTAAGCTATATAGCACTTTGGGGAGAAAGATTAAAAATAGCAAATAAACTCCAAATTACAACCTATAAAGCGCATTTAGAAGCTTAAACTTAATATTGATGAAACCTCCAAACTTTAGGGATAATTTGTAAGGGATAAATGTGGTGTACCTTCTGTATAAAAGTGATTTTCATGGCTTATTGAGGACTCATTCTCCCTATGTTGAATGCATCCTAGCTAGGGATTTGGAAAATTTATTTTTTGGTTATATTCTTCTATGTTTGCACTCTTAGACTCCCAATTTTCACCGTTAGAAAGCCAAAAATATTTTTTTAGAATATTTTCCATGATTTTGAAAGAATGGTGACAACTTTAATAACTTTTACAACTTTGAAAACTTTAGAATTTTTATTCTTCAAAGGATCCTCAACCTAAAATCTATAAACACACATAAAAAAGAGAAAAATGGTGTTTGTTTGGTGAATGGGTGTTTTCCTTGGTCAAACCTAGTTTTGGTAATTTAACCCTGAATGAAATAGAAAAGCATGAAGGAATGATGGATGAACAAATCTATGTAACAAGTCACCAAACCTTAGTTGAGCCTTGTAATATAAATATGCAAACTAGCATGAAGTTTCTTCAATGAATATAGATCTTGATCATGAAACTTGATTAGAGATAATTCCTTGATATGGTTGATTAGATCTTGAACACTACATCAACATATGAGCTCAAAAAACATGCATGAAGCAAGAAATCTTAGACATCATGAAAGGAATCTTGATTGCTGCAATAATTTTCAATAATCTACCCTTGAATGCCTTAAAAATTCTCTTAAATTTCTCTTGATCTCATAAACTTTCTATTAGGGATTTCTCATAAATTTTCTAGGTTAAACTAAGTCAAATAGCCTTGTATTTATATGTATGTGAAGATTAATTCAAAAAATTAAAATATCACAAGTCAAAATTGAATTGTTAATTTGAAATCATTAAAACACCTCTAAAAACATATTTTAAATGGGTGTCTTATAACTAAGTAAGGACCCATTCACCATAGGGAAAGTGGGTCCTAGGCCACTTACCTAGGACACATATCTATCAATGCTAAAAATTATGTAAAAATAGGGTATAGGTCTAAGTGAGGGCCTATTCACCCTATGGAAAATGGGTCCTAGGTCACTTACCTAGGGACACATCTTCCAAAGTTAAGTTTTTTGTAATGACATTTATGAATGTTGGGTTTTATCCCTTGGAAATTACATTTAATTAGGCTTGGGTTTTAATTAAAGGGGCCAATTAAGGAAGATTAACCTCAATCAACTAATAAAGCCCTAGATTAATGTGAAAGTGTAAAAGTGTAATGAGCCTTGCTCAAACTGATCACAATTTGCCCCAATTTGCAGCCTTGTAATTTCTTCAAACACTTTGTATGCAATGTGTAGGTGGCTGATATGTTGTTTTCAGTTTGTTGTTTGATGCAAGATTGAATACCAAATGATTTTTGGAAGCTTAAATAGACTTCTACAACTACTATGCAAGCATTTTGATGAATTACAATGCTCCTATGCAATTTAAAATGCATTCCAATGAAGAACTAAATTGCATAAAGTACATCTACAACCAAGAGGCATTTTGTCAAACACTTGGCATGTAAATTCTAAAACTGGTTCAATGCATAAAATCGACAACTTCTTATTACTCGTTCAATGCAAATATCTTTCCAATACAATGATGACATCAACTCAGCCAAGACTCTTGGCAAAATTACATAGACATCAAATATACCAACTGCTGAAAATGAATGCAACCTACAACTGTAACTTACAACACCTAATATGCAATGCTAATTGAATGATAAATGAAGGAAACCTGATTGGAATGTAGTTGTCTATTGGCTGGAGAGGAACTTGTAGTTAATGTTGCATCAAATGGTGCTTCTTGGAGACAATCAAACCTCTGAACCAGTCACCCCTGTAGATGATATAGTGGCGGATATGAAATTATTTCTAGCTTTATGAGGCTCCAAATCACCTCCCACATGCTTGTCCTTCCTTCTTGTGTCTAGTGCCACCCTTCTATAGTGAAATCGAATTCTATCTGAGCTCTCTTTTGCAAAAAAATGAATTGTTCACCAAGCCGCCCCTATTCAGGTCTGATATCAAATTTAAAATAATTGGCAGCTAATACAAGCTGTCTCAAGCACCAAATACTATCATTATACTCCCATAAAGTGGGTGCACCAAGCCTTGAGAAGAAATGATGCACATATGAAGGTCCACAAATAATAATAAACCTCCAATGGCGTCCCAACTATGACTGCAAATATCTGATTTATATCGGATCACCTCACAATTAAAACTTGTCCTTCTACTCAAGGAAAAATCGATGCAAAAGGAAAGAAGAATCAACACCAAATAAATAGCTATGAATCCCCAAATCGATTTTCTCCAAAATTTTCCAATGGCCACAAATTTTGCTCCAAATGAGAAGTCTAAAGTAACCTCTCCCTCAGCTGCAATAATTCAGGTGATATTTCACACCCTCAAAATTGCCATCAATAGGAAGTTTTCATTTCCTTTGATAAGTAGCAATCTGCAAAAACCCTAGGCTCCACAAGATGAATTGGCAACCAACAACAACATCAAATCTACTTGCTGAGAATGAAGCACAAGATGTCTATTTATTCTTTTTCCCCAATTTCTCCAGAAGCTTCTAGATTATTCTTTTATTTTATTTAAGTGACTTTATAATATATTTTAAAATCAAGTCACTTTATTAAATTAATTAAATATAAGGTCACCCTTTTAATTTTAATTTTATTTGATAACCTTATAATTAATTAACTTAATACCACTTAATGATTTAATTAAAGTAACTAATTAGTCATCCTCTTGAAAATCATTATTTTGGACAACTTAATTAATTAAATTAATTAAATCAAATTACCTCCAAAAACGGGGACATTACAGTCCGCCCCTCTTGAAATTGCTTGTCCTCAAGCAATTCACCACCTGGATCCCACAAGAAGAACTGCATAATGTCCCTGTCATCACCAAACAATTCCTGCAACATTTGCTCAAACTGAAACTGTTGTACCAACTCAATACCATCACCAAGTGCTACAGAAGTATAAGCCTCAAGTGGAAGCAGGCCAAGAGACTGATCATCCTTGCCTCCAAACTTCGTACAAGATAAACTATCATCCAAACTATCCATCACATGTGCCCCTGAATTGTGCATCATGAATAGGTCATGTACATGAGAATCAAAAATGAAGCTGTAAGCATTCCTCACCATGTACACCTCTGAAATCTCCTCTGTGAGTCCCGTTTGCAATCCCGATGCACTAGTAGGATCACAAATACTATCAACAATGCTCATCTCAAGACTGGAATCAAGAGAGCTATCATCATCCAAGCCATAGAGTGGATTGTCATATGACCAAGCGGCTTCCACCTTGAACAATGGATTGAGAATCACCTTCTTCTTTCTCTTACTGTCTAGCCCTCTGATAGAATGCAAACCACCATCCGTAATATCCCTCAATACATGCCTCCTACCATCAACCTCAAAAGACATTTCCATCTTTGGTACATTGAGGGTAAATACTCCCAAGTGCTGGAGCCACTTCATTCCCAAAACTATGTCCATTTCTCCTATGTTGACCACATAAAAATCCGAATGTAACTCATAGCTGTTCAATTTCAAGGTGAGATTAGCAACCTTTCTGGTGCATGCGAGAGTATATCCATCCGTGACTCGAACTCTGAATCTATCAAAATCCTCAACCTGAAGTCTGCACCAAGCTACAAAATCTCCATTAATAAAGTTATGTGTCGCACCAGTATCAAGCATAGCGATGCAACGCTGTCCATCAACTGTCCCTCTGAACCTGAATGTAGTCTCATCCTGAACATTGGCAAGAAACGCCATGGGAGCAGAAGTCTTCTCATCCTGATCAAGTTCTGAAGCAACCTGCTGATCCACATCATCAGAATCGGAGTCTTCAAAGTATGCCCACATGAAACGGTTTGCCTTGCCCTTAGGCCTCAAAGGGCAATCATGATCCTTGTTGTAAGGCTCCTTGCACCAATAGCATAATTTCCTCTTCCTCAACTCTTCTCGTGTCTCCTCATCCATCATAGGTGCTGATTTATTTTTCTTGTCTAATTGTTGAGGAGTCTCATTGCTTGTTGAAGGGATTTCCTTATGCAAGCTCTTGCTCTTTGGTGCTGCAAACTCCATGCTCCTAGCCTTCTTCATTGCCTCCTGAAGAGTAGGAGGATCAAAGGCTTTTATCCATCCTCTCATAGGCTCCAATAAGCCCTCCATAAATAACACCACTAGTCATCTCTCTGAGATGTTGGGAACCATTACTGACAATCTCTGAAAGTCCCCAATGTAGTTCTCCAAACTCCCAACTTGCTTGAGTTGAGCCAAATCTCTGAAGTATGATTCTGGGTCTTTCTTGTCAAAGCATTCCACCAATCTATCCACAAACTCTTGATAAGATGTGATCTGATTATGCTGCAATGTAACTAACCCATGATACCACCATTCGTGCGCTGCACCCTCCAAATGCAAAGTGGCATACTTGATGGCTTCCTCTTCTGTCATGGGTCGAAGAGCCAAGAAAGTATCCAACTTATGAATCCATGACTGTGCAGTAGTCTTGCCACTTCCATCAAACATGGGCAAAATAAGTTTATTAGTAGCTTGCTTAAGATCCTTATTCTAATTCTGGGGTCTCCTCTCCTGTCGAGACCTATAGTAGTCCATCCTTGTTTGAACAAAATGATCAAAATGCATGAGCTCTCGAGCTCCTGGTGTCAATAGTTTCCATTCATCATGAGCAGCCATATATGCATCAGCAAAGGTAGGCTCCTCAACATCTTCAACATTCTCTTCTACTGCACGTTCTTCCCTCAAGAAGGTGGGTCGTATAGGTCTATCTGCAGTGCGAGAAGATGCTCTTTGTACTCTGCTTGATCCTGCTACGCTCCTATCATCTTCAGGATCTTGGGGCTGCCTCCTAGGTAAGTTCAACTGTTGTAGAGTGTTTTCAAGCCGCTGAAGTACCCCACATACCTACTGCTGACCATCCCTTAGACCCCTCAAAGTATCAAGTACATCTCTATCATCACCTCTTCTTCCATTTCTAGGAGGACTTCCCTCTCTTCTTTCCTCCATAGGACCACCAATCTCTTTGTGTCTTGTTGCAACAGTTGCTGATAAAGTGTCTTGCATTTGTTTTCTTTCTTCTCTAGCTATATATCTCTTGGTCCTGTCACTTTGTTGCATAAATGAAGACAATTTCTGACCCAAAGGATGGTAGGAAACCACTCTGATACCACTGTAATGAGCCTTGCTCAA
>VDFB02091472.1:190269-227373 GCA_007258455.2 Sequoia sempervirens | reverse complement strand
TCATTTGAACATGTATAGGGGTTACAAGTGAACTTGAAAACCATGGATATAATCTAAGTCAAAGATTTTGGTTCAGCCCGCTCTTCAATAACATGTAGAATTTTTTGATGATCATCACTATCTAGTCTCCATTTTCTTCGGCCACGTGCATGTGGAACTGCATGGAGATGTAGACTGGCAGCAATTATTAAGTGACTATATTGATATACCTTGTTATCAGGTTGATAGTCAACAAAATGAATCCCATGCTGAACAAATTTGGCTTGCTTTAGATATGTCCCTTGTACTACAACAGAACCTGCATGGTAAACATGAACCTAAGGTAAGACATATGAACGTGTGTGCAATATTTTCGTGCACAAGGTTTGTACAATATATATTTAATGTTTATAATGTAATGTGCACATGTGAATACAATGTACATATATAAAATTTTAAATTCAAACTCACCTGTGGAAATAACATTCCATCACTTGTTTTAGGTTCGGTTAGCTTATTCCTCTCTTAAGTACAATACAATAAATAATAGCTAACACCTTGATATTTTAGGGCTCTGCTATGGTACCAAAAACATCTCCTATACACCAAATTTACACAAAAAAAATCTAAAAAAATTATAAATTTGTCTCTAAAGATCGTTAACTAGATATATATAATAAAACTTAAATTAAAAACTTACACGTGTACCTTTTCTAACCAATCCTGAAATATGGTCATAATTAATTGAAATCAAAGGAATGTCTTCAAATCTTTCTTCCTCGTCTTCATCATATGTTTCTAAAACAAGTAGTGGCACTGTATCCCATTTAGCAACATATCCAAGTTCTTGATTGTTGCATGCATAATTCGAGTTTCCCTCAATGCACTCAGTGCAAAAACAAGAGTAATCCCTTGTGTCTAATATCCATCCATGGCTGACTATCTGAACTCCTAACACAATGCAAAGATCTTACTTTCTACCCTCTTGCATCCATGCATCGATCTTCTATCCACACGGATACATATGTACAATAAAAACTTATGTGAACAAATATGTATATATAAATTTTTAAATTTAAATAGAATTCAAATTTTTATTTAATGTACAATTTATACATGCGATATCTCCCAAAACACTCTATGTGGAATGTGTGGGTTTGTTCTTGAAGATGTGTCAACCACATTTGATGCAAAGTGTTTCTTGCACCATTCAACATCATGTGCATTGTCTAAACGATCTTTTGGATAACTCATTTGATGCTTTCTTAAAGCTCATTTGATGCAAGCTCCTACTCCATCATGCTCACCCTTTCCATGCCCACTCTCAAAAAAACTCCAAACATGTGGTATTTTGTAGATTTTATGATATCTACAAAGTGCATAAAATGGTCGTGAAGATTTGAATTGTGCCACACATCCATCTGACCATACAAAATGATTTTCAAATTTGACACCCCTACTTCTCAAATTCTCAAAAATATTGTAAAACAATGTTGGACAAAAAGTGTGTCATGCTCTTTATCATCACTAATATAAAAGTGATATTTTTTTTTAATGGCTGGATTCTTCATCACATTACTCAGCCTACATCCAAATTTTGAGTTGGTAAAAATATAGATAACACACATAGAACCATAATAGTAGTCACAGCTTTGAAAAGTAGCCACTCTTATTGAATCTCCTTTTGATGTACAAAGGAGTAATTTTCTGCAAAGTCAACTACTGATAGAACTGTTCCATGTGGGAAAGTATCTCAATGTTTGGAATTGTTGTGCTTGCCACTTAGCAAAAAATGAATGATGTATGTATGGTCGTATCAATTTTTGAAAATCTTCCATAAATTTTCCAATGGGAATCTCCTCTTCTACATAGATCAGCCTTGTGGATTCTTTCCCAAAATTTGTTTGCAACTTTACATACTTGTACCTGTGTCAGTAAAATATGTGAATAACTAATAAACCACACTTGATCAATGAAACATTACATCAAAGAGAATCCAAATAACTTGATCTATGAAGTGGAAACAAATAAACTCTCTAAAAATAATGCCTCTTGCAATTTCTTTGTCTTTGTTAGGTGTTAATCCTCAATTCTTGAAGGAAATTGTAGAATTTCACATGTCTCTAAATTCCTTTTATGCAATTTATTTGAGGTCCATTTTTCATGATCATAATATAGACTTTATGAACAAACTTGCTGTTTAGGAGGTGCATTTGAAACCACACATCTTTCTTCTCTCATCTTTCGAAACACCTATTAGTAGAGATCAAATTCAATATGATAACGACAACAACAAGTTTCAAAAAACTTGTTTATCTTCACATAATATGGCTTTAACCTTTGAAACATTGTTTGCCCAATATTTATATGAGGATATGCATTACAAAAGTTCATATACATCTCAGATTGTGTTATGTCTAGCCAATGTTTGATATGATTTTCATAAATACTAGGTCCAATCCTGTATCTCATAACATCTCTAGTATTTGATGATGGACGAGTCTATCATGCCAAAAACTTGATACGCCAAGTTCCTAACAACATCTTCAATCCTGTCGAGCAGGGGGAGCTCTACACATAATTGCCCAATTGCCTTCTAAACTCTCATCCAAAATTTCTCTTTTTCTTATATTTTATCAATGGCTCTACTATAACCAATTTCGGTTAGTGCAGGCATTTTCTTTTTCTTGCTATATCTTGATGTACAATAGATGTCAACATCACCCTTCTTGTAGTGGCCTTATCCATAGTTTGAGATCCTTTCCCAATGGAATCTAAACCCTTTTAACATTTTGAACAATATCCTTTTGTAATCCCATGTGTTTCTTCTTATTTGATGATGAATGCACACCCAACAATTGTAATGACTCTTTCAGTTCATCACGAAGAAGTAAACGTGATAACAATTGGGGTTTTTCAAGTGTATCAAGATGATTGAAATGATGATTGATCATTCCATTTACAGATTTAGTCATTGACCTCTTTCTCTTATTATAAAATTTGGTTGGCATAATATTTGAGTTTCTCCATATCCATTTCAAATAAAATGATCCTAGTTCTGAGAATTTGTTTTACCTTCTCAGCTAGTTTTATATGCTCATCCATACCTGGAGTACGACGAAGTGATCCCGACTCCTCTCCAACATGCATTGTTTCAGCTTGTGCCTCCTCCCTATCTTCAAGGACCATGCATTCTTGAGCGGATTCATTTGATCCAATGTCTACATTTGGCTCGACTTGAGCATGAAAACTTCCTGCTTGTTGAGCCCTTCCTACACATGTGTCACAAAATATTTTGCAAACAAAAATGAGGGATGATGTTAAATATATAAGTGAAGTTTATGTATGCAAGCAAACAAATTGATAAAACATGATGAGCTATAAGTGAGAGAAGTTTGTGCAATTTTTATATGCTCATTCATACCAGTAGAAGGAAGTGATCTTGACCCCTCTCCAACAAGCATTGTCTGAACTTGGGTCTCCTCCCTAACTTCAAGGTCCATCTGTTCGTCAAAAGATTCATTTGATCCAATATCTAGATTTGGCTCGACTGCTGCTTGAGGAATCCCTAGAGTATAAAACATAAAAATAATTTGAGAACATTGAAGTGATGAAAATAAAAAATGAAAGACACAAAACACTATAAAGATTGAAACAAAAAGAATTGGCTTAAGGAATTGGAGTCAAGGATCATATAAACATTGCAACTTGCATGACCAAGATGACTTGAGGATATTTAAAAGTATTTATAGTCATTTAAGTGCAATGATGGTTAGAAACCTTCAAGGTAAAATTACTAAACACACACTTGAGAGTGAGAGAGAGAAGAAACAAGCATGTACCTTGTTTCTTTCTATGATAATTTTCCAAGTTTTGATCACGCCTCTTTTGTTCTTCTTCTTTTGACAATTTTCGTTGAGATGCATTTTTTCTTTTCCTTTGTTGCCCCATTTTCTTCTTCAACTTAAATATGACTCTAAACAAGTCCTCTACCAACTTACTTAAATTATCCTCCAAAATTTTCCTTGATTGATAAAAATGAAAAGTTGTCCAGCTCCAATATTTGCCTCCTTGATAAATGTGCAAAAACTTCTCCAAAATCTGTGATCCAAGTGAATCAAAATTATTCAAGTGTACATGGAATAACTGGATCCTCTAGTTTAAATGAATCAAGTACTAAACAAACAAGTTATTTCATTGTGGAGTTTGTTGTTATTTAATTCATAGGTATGCACAACATATCTAGTAATTTTAGAATTTTGGTAAAGTGTCAAAAAATGTACAAATATTAGAGGTATAATTTGAATTGAATTTTCTTAATTATATTTGAATTGAATTTCAAGTTAGTTGTCAAAAATGTATAATAGAGACCGTATAATTTGAATTAAATTTTCTTAATTAAACATTTGAATTGAATTTCAAGTTACTTGTAAGAAACGTATAATAGCTCGATATAATTTGAATTGAATTTCAAGTTACTTGTCAAAAGATTATATCTTGTTCTCAACTCAATGGTTCATGTTGCTTAAGTCATTTTTTAAAAAATATTTATTATGATCAACATGAATGAACTTAATTATAAAATGGCATTGATTTTCCCTAAAATTGTACTAGAGATCAAATGTATATTGAATATAAGGAAATGTAAGTTGTAAGAGGTCATAAAAAAGAAAACATGTATGTATATTGAATATTTAAAGCAATCGCATACATATATTATGTGTAAACATGTTTAAACCATAAACAAACACATGTACATATATGTAAAAGAATATAAACATAACACATATTATAAGCAAAGCGACAAATATATGTATATATCATATAAGAAAATATATGTACATATATCATAAAAGCAAAATGTAAATTAAAGATCATCTAATGTCAAATACTAAAGATCAAAAAACAAGCAAATGTATGTCTAGATCATATAAGCAAGTGTAAGAGATCATCAAATATCAAATACTATTTTAAAGATCATCATATATAATCAAATACACATGTGATAAAGATCATAAATCGGTGGCAGGCACAAACAGGACTATTCTGGTGGAATGGAATGGATATGATGGATGTCTTTGAGCCACCGCAAAATAAGAATTATTGTACAAGATGTGTTAAATACATATAATTTTTATTAAATAGAATTTTTATGAAAGTTATTTTTAAATGAACTTGTATTTTTAAATATCAATCTACAACTTGTGTTATCTATGCATACATAAATATATATTTTATGAAAACTCACATGTCAGCGATGGCAGATTCATCCACAGAGTCCACATCGATCATGCACGATCTGGACCAAGGCTAGGAGTGATATGAAGTGTCCACCTATAACAATATATATATACACACATATATATCAACTTAAATGAATATCTAGTTAAAAAGAAATTTAAAAATAATGAAAAAGAGGTGAAACATGCACATGCACACATACATGCACATCATCGATGTAGGATGAGCCCTAAGTCCCTCTGAAACGTCGCCTCCACCATATGGACAAGCGATCAAGCTGACGAATCAATATCTGCATCCATCACGATCTATCCCATGTCGTGCGAGGAAAATGATAGATGTAGAGGGACTATGAAGGTGAGATGGCCGCAGGTGATGATGAACCGAGAACCAATCAACATATCAGTAAAACCCATAAAGGTGGACGGGATTGGATGGAATCCTAGGAGCTGAGCGACCTCTATGTCTCAAATGATCTCTAACATGCTCTACTCACCGTCCATTGTCGTGCAATGTGGGCATATGCCTCCAACGAGTCTCGGCCAAACAATGTAGAGTCATGCATGCCATATCTCCTGTAAGTGCATCAAGCTGTGTAGGAGTAGGGATGCGGTCGATGTAAAGGATCCATGGTGGTCCAGCATGTGCTGAAAATGGTGTGGATCGGGAATGTCTAGATATCAAATACTGACCTACACGATCATCAGGATATCCTAGTGGTGGCAGTGCAATGTCACCTACAGTGTCAATTGCTTCCTTTTGGGAAGCAACAACAACCTCATCTGCTATGGGGGCTAGAACTGGGGTGAGAGCAGGAGACCTATCACCAACTAATACCCTAAACATTGGGGGTGGTCTATACGCTTTCGGCGATAGGTGAGCCTATCAGCAATCCTACTGCATACGACCAACATATGGTGGAATGTCTAGGTAGTTAACTTTGAGGCTGGACCAATACCTATTGAACAAAATACAATGGAATCTGGTCATTGTTTGGGTATATACCATGTGCTGCTAGAAATCGTGGGTAGATCAATGAGGCCATAGCATGATCAACACATCTAGTGACCTGGTATCCCCTAACCTTACGCACATTTTGATAAAATGGAAAACAAGTGGCTTTTATCATTTCTTTGGTGACACTATCTTGTATTTGTTTAAGGGGAACATCACCATGTACTTCTTCCCGCATGCGGGAAAGAATAGCAGTCACTCTGTCTAGGGAATATGCACTAGTCCTCTCAAGTTCATTTTTTAGTTTTTCTAGACTATGCAATATTAACATGCATGGTTCACTATATATCCCTAGGTTTGCACCTTGTGCTAATGAATCTCTTAATTTTTTTATCTCATTAGTAGTATTTGCAAACAAAGATTCTAGCACAGGTGAAACATGATCTACATTTTCCATGTTATATATATACAGTACACCTAAAAAACAATAAGACTTTGGTAAATAATATATCTAGATAAAAAGAATACAAATCTAAAATAGAACTTGTAATTTAATTCATCTACTCATCAATAATATTTTCATACTATTAACTTGATTTAAAAAGAATTGGAAGACAACTTTAATCTATAACATAACATCCTTAAATGGTTCAAATTTTAAATGAAACGATGAAAGAAAGAATAAGAATACAAAGATTAAAGTATAAAATCATTTGAAAATAATTGGGGATAAAAATATTTAATCTAATAGTTGTTAACATAAATGAACTTCAATTATATAGCCTTGAGAACATCAAAAAATTATAGAACATAAAAAATGCATCATTAAATGTATATTAACATCATCTGCACTCTAATTAAAAACATTAAAAACAACACGGAACACAAAGAGATGAAATAGGTAAAAGGATAAGCACATTGATCTCCTTCATATACTATGTTGATTAATAAGCCATGTGGAAAGAAAGTACTTAAAGTTAAATAGGTAAAAGGATAAGCTCAACAATCCCTTTGAGTGATGTGCCATTTTCCCTCCATCCCAAGCTTCTTCTTCATGTATTCCTCCTTATTGTTTTACTCCTATCTATCTTATGCAGTTTATTTCTCCTTCCACCAAATCTCCCCAAATTTATCCTCTCCTTTTTCCTAGATCTCATCTCATGCTTACTTATTATGATGCACATAGTTCTCTTGTCTCCACATTAGTTCTCATTAGTTTTGTTTACACTTCCCATGTTCCCCTCACTGTGATATTCCTACGCAAGTCTTTGTCACTCCACACTCATTTATTATGTCATGACAAATTTATACACCACTTTCGATTTCTCATCTTGCCACTTTCATTCATGTCCTTAATCCTAGTGTGCCTCTATCTACCCTTGACATTAATGTTTAAAGGCTTGTTGAGATGAAAAGTAATGTTGATTCCTTACCTAATGGAAACAAAAAAAGACATGTACATATAAAAATCAAACACAATTCAATTTCTATTAAAAATTTTACATATCCATTTTTTGTTGGATTTTTGGATCCTAGATTTGAGATGCACAATGTTAAAGGAGATCCCATGACACATTCAAGGTTTTTAGTGCTACATATTTGGATTTTGTGTATGATGATAAGTTATTGGCTAAGTTCTTCCCATGAAATTTAATAGTATTATCTTCCATTTGGGTCTATTTTTTAATATTGAAATTGGCCAATGCAAATATTAGGAATGTTAGATTGAAGTTTATTATTTTAGATTTTTTGACTATAAACAAGGATCGACAAAGTATATACATTCTTAACATTTGCATGTGCAAGTGAGATGAATGTAAAGAACTAAAGTTGTTAGAGGCTACCACACTTAATTATGGATCTTCTAATGCTTCATCTACATCATCCTACCCTTGTAAATTTAAAAAGAAAAATTATTTCCAAAAGGATAGTAAAAAATAATGGAAATGACCATTGTACAAACTATACATTATAAATGTTTCTAATATAATTATGACTCTAAAGCCTCCAACTTTTTCCTTTGTAAAATGTGCTTCAAAATTTACTTAGTGCTTGCATGATTACACTTCCTCCTATTAGGCCATTAGATAAATCTAAAGTTATTCCCAAAAGATATAATGAGAAATAATTTTGTTATTAAATTGTAGAGTTAATTGTAATTATACTCAACATTTTATGGGATTAAGGAATAATTGATTAAGGATTTGATTCATAAAAAAAAAATTAGGTTGAGGGGGTTAATATTGGGGTCAATCCTTCAATTGTTCCTCCTAATGAAAATTTAAATATTTTACACTAAATAAATCTAATAAAATGGTTTTATATGAGGGTCATGAGATTGAGGTACATATACATGTTGACGAGCTTGAAATCATTGATTCGCCTATGTATGTGAGGAATGATAATTTGTTGGTATTAATAAAAATTATAAGGGTACTTATTCTTCTTCTTATGTACTAGTGATCGACTTTTATAGAAATTTCTATGGACTAACTAGTATTCAAACTTAGGACCTCCCATTTGGTGTTAGGATGCTCTACTATTGAGCTAATGACTCACATTGTGATGAGTCTTTTTATGACTTAGGTGTGTATCATTTCTCCAACACACTCCCTTGAGCCACAACATAGGTGTCAAATGCACCTAGCTTGGCTCTAATACCATACAAGAATACCAATTATGAGGACCTCCTATAAAAATATGACATGAAAAACCGTGAACAATATTTAAAAGATAATCCATAGTCTATCTTATTATTTATGCATATTTTCTAGGACCACCTATGCCCAAAACACAAAATAGTTTTTATAAATACACCAATTAGATCTTATAAAATGCATTACTTAGATCAAATTATATGGTAAATTAAATATAATTAATGATTACTTTTTCTTTTAGTATGAAAGAGGTTAAATTCCAATATATGTTCTAGTGGGCTTGATTGAGTGACAAGGTGGAGTGATTGTTGTAATGAAGAACTTGCTAGGAAAGCTAACCAAGTTAAAATGTACACCTATACATACATCATTGTGGTAATATAGACCTATGTCATAAAACACAATTGAGTCCTATTAGTTCCAAAGTATTTTAGCAAAGAGGTTACAATTGCAAGAGATCCGTATATGCCTTTATTTTAGATTAAGTCATTTAACCTTAAATAATTTTAAGAACATACATAAGGATCCTCTATATAAGTGCAAGGATTATTTGCCTAATTTGTAAAATTTTCAAAAGGAATAACAATGGTGGGAAAATCAAGACAAGATGCAACAATTTAGAATTCCTAAAGGGTTTACAATTATTAGAGCCAAAGTAGGTTATATTTTGGTTTTATATTATAAAATGATTCAAGAATCTATAAGGCCAAAAGAACCATAAGCATTGCAAACTTTAGTTTAGAAGCATAAGGGATTGGATATTTTCATTCCTAAACATGGTTTTCATTAAAAAAATTACTCATGTACTATACATACATATTCATGTATATGTGAATATATCTACATATGTATACATACACATGCACATATCTAAATATGTATATATGTATATATGTATATATGTATATGTAGATATGTAGACACATTCATGTATACATACATATGTATATATGCATGTATATATGTATATACATACATTTATTTTCTATATGTATATATATATATGTATACATATATACGTATACATAAATACACACACATATGTATGTATGTATGTATGTATGTGTGTGTATGTATATTTATGTATACGTATATACATGTATGTATATGTATATGTGTATGCATACATGTATATATATGTATATATGGATACACACACATTTTGGTTTTGTTTTGTAAGCATCCTCTTTTGAGGACAACCCTTTGTTGATGATGTTGAGTATTAGTTTGTTGTAAGTGTGTTTATTATTTTAATATCATTTTAAAACAATATTTTATTTATTTATAAATTTTGGTATAATCTCTAATTTTATAATATGTTTGTGTGTGTAGGTTGAGTTGCATAATTGTTAGGGGCACACACAATCAACACAATGCAAGATAATAACTAATTCAAGGGATCGAAGTTCAGTTTCTAGTCAAGCAAAGAGAGGCATAATGTTTCATTAATAGCATTTGCTACACATACATAAACACTTTTATATCTTTATGACACATTCATAACTATTTTCATGAATATATATTGGTGATATTTTGTAGTCTAAGAGACAATGTTGGCCTCATGTCACTGTATATGATATTTTCATGATGTATTATGTATGTCTTCATGACCTTATCAAGATCAATATATAAATATTTTGTGCATATTCATAGCAAATGGTTTGTGATTATTCTATCTATCTATATTACCCTTTATCTCTATCTCTCTTTATCACTATCTCTCTCACATATATATGATGTGCATGAATGTTGAATGGCATACATGTAATGAACCCATACTAATTCTAACTCTATTTAGCCTATCAACAAATAAATATTCAACATTGGTCTTCTAGATTTACATACATCTTAAGAATTTACTACCATAATCCATAAGACAAAGCAACAATAACCCATATGGGTGTTTAGACTCACAAGTGAAAGTCAAAATGTTATAGCTAGCTATCCCTTCACTAAAAAATAGTAGGGTTTTTAGTTCAAACAAGGAATTACCCCATTTTATTGTATGGTTCTATATACTAAAACCCTATCTCCAATAACACACATAAAGTAAAAAAAATATCTACTATGTTTGGCTTCATGAATGCAACACAAGCTTCTAAATGTCCTAGGTAGAGCAATAGATTTCCATTCACATAGTAGAAATTACAAGCTAATGCTTTTTAACATGATTTCTAGAATTTCATACAAGAATAGCTTTTTCTCTTACATTACATATAAAAATACTAAAAAGAACCTTCATAAAAAATCATACCTCATTACCACCAAGTAAAAACTATTAGGTTTACATACTCGAATTTCACAAGCTTCAAAAATGTATAATTTGCACTACCTTCTTCCTCCTTTTGCCTCTATCCTCCCCTTTTCCCTCTTTCTTTTCCTTTTAATCCTTCCTTGATTTCCACCATTTTTGCCATATTCTCTACATGTTTCCCATTTCCACTTCCTTTGCTTTTATTTCTTCCCACTTTGTGAACAATAAAGTCCCACTCTCTCTTCACTTACTCATCATTCAAGTTTCCTCGAATAGCGTACCTCAACATTAATGCTTGATACTTAATATGATGGGGCCAAAAGGTGGGGTGGCCACTTTTTGGCCCCACATCTTTTTGCACTCGCTCTAATAAGGTTTGTCCTTTTGATAATAGTAATGTCCAAAGGTGGCTCTTGTTTGCATGTGGATACATTTATACCAAACATCAACTTTTAGTGATATGTGTGAAGATTTTGTAGTGGTTCTATATATTGTTCTTATTCTCTAAATATAAAGGAGGATGAATAATCAAGTCATGATGGACTAATGAAAGAAGATGAATTGAATAGTGATAGAAACTAGTCTACTATAGTTAGTGATGATGAAAATACATTATATAAAATTATGCAGGGATTCTCATATTACTTAGAATCTCTAGTGTTACAATATGAATAGTATTTTAAACACATGATAGACCTTTTTCTAGAGTGTCTCTACAAACTTGTGACCATTGAATTTGCTTGGTAGTATAGAAAATTGCATTATAATACATCAAATAATAGGGTAGAGAATGTAATTGTTAATTTTATGGTTTCCAAGACCAAACTTTGTAAATGATATTAATTGAGGGCATGAAGACACAATCAAGTCTTTGTTCTTGATGGTTTGATTTATATTTTCAATCAATGGTTCCATTTATACACACTACATGAGGAAATTGTTCAATAAGAGTAACTTATAGTTTTAGTCAATTATATTTCAATTTGTACACACTACATGAAGACAATGTTATCAATGATATGATTCTTGATTTTTTATAAGATTTAATATTATAATACCTTAACAAATCAAGCTATGACTTTCACGGTTCACTCCTACATGTATGAAATTTGCATTTTCATCTACAAGTTTGACCCTAAATTTGTAGTTTTAAAATTATTTTGTGAGCTTAACCCTACATTTCTAGTCTTTAGGAATGTATTTATCTTCATTTTTTAGACTATGTTGAGAGCTATTATAATGTTTTTTTGCACTAATTTTCAGAGGAAACTCGTTTTTCCTTACTCAAACCTTTGGATTATGCAAAATGGGGAAGCAAAATACTATTAAAAATGCTTTAAAAACGTTCAAACAAGTGCAATTTGAATTCAACAAATTTAAAAAAATTTGCATATAGGGTTTCGAAATTAAACAAATACATGCATTTTGAACTTAAAAAAAAAGGAATTTCAAATACCTCGTGCTCAATAGTGGTTGATATGCGAATTGGAATGATGAAGTTTGAAGAAAATGACCCGAACTTTGCTTTCGTTGGTGAGAAATTTTGTTGGGTCGCCGTTCGGTTTATGTTCGCCGTGCGCAGGGACAGTGACTGGTAATTCACAGTGAAAGTGTGAAAGTGAAAGCACTTTCACACTTTTTTTGGTTTTGTCATATTAAGGGGGTTCGGCCGAACCAAGGTTCAGCCGAACCCCCTTAATATGTTTTTTTTATTTGGCTCGGTTTTGGGTTCGGCCGAGCCATGGGTTCGGCCGAACCATTCAAATGGTTCGGTCGAGCCATATGGTTCGGCCGAACCACTTTTCTATGAAGAGTGTGGAAATTTCAAAATTTCCTTCCTCCACAAAAGTGTAAACCACTTATGTGGCTTCACCCCAGGAGCATTGTGCTAATGTCTCCAAGAGAGAACAAGTCAAAAGTGTCAAATCGTCGCCAATGGGATGCCTCATTTGCATCATGCCATGATGGTAGATCGTACACTCTTGGACGGCATCAAAATTAATGACACCACAAGAAGAGGACACATCACAAGAGAAGGAAAATCATGCCATGAAATTCACCAAAAGATGTCATCAATGTATGCCCCCACTTTAAAGTCTAGTTGCTACACCATCACTATGAGAAATTGCTTTAAAGTAGCCAATGTTTTGATCCTAAGAAATGAGAGATTTCCTCATAAAACCCTATGCCAAGTCATGTGTTTCTGAAGCAAGTTGTGTCATGAAATAGGAAGGAAGGGTTGCCCCCACAAATACATAAGGGATCTATGGATTTGGGGTCAGTATGTATGTGCTACCATTTTGTTATAAGAGCATTGAATTGTCATCATTCCCCAAATACACATAGAACTAGAATAATGACACAAAGAGAGTGAAAACAAAGGAAAACCTTTCAGGTCAACATGGAAGAGACCTAAATGTCTCAACGCCTTGCATCATCCCCAAAAGGAAAACACAAGAAAAATGAAAAAGAGAAAAGAAAAAGCTTTTGGTTCAACACGGAAGAGACATAAATGTCTTGATGCCTTGAGTCATCCCCAAAAGGAAAACACAAGACAAATGAAAAAGAGAAAATACAAAGCTTTTGGGTCAACATGGAAGAGACATAAATGTCTTGATGCCTTGCATCATCCCCAAAAGGAAAACACAAGATAAATGAACAATGATTACAACATAGAGAAGAATGAATGTACATATAGAAGAATAAACAAAAGAGAGAGGAACATTAAATGAAAAATCACAGGGGATCACATTACACACATGCAATCACATAAAGAAAAGTGCAAAAGTAAAATACTAGTAAGGCACAAGCGATTCGACCTAAAGTAGATCATTTGCCTCCCAATCTCAGTTGCTATAAACGAAAGGCAGGCAACTAGCAAAAGGGACAACATCAAGTTTTGAACTAGGACACACACCAAGTTCAACACTCTTTTTAGGAGATTTGTCATTTAAGCTCATGGAAGAAGAAAATAATGCATTCAATTCATCATGCACTTGTTCATCAATCTTTGCAATATCAATGTCATCATCTAAGTTAATCACGGTAGGAGGTCGAATAACAATGTCCATGCAATGTTCTTGTTTATGTTGCGGCGAGGGTTGAGAGTCACCATGCATTGCTTGAGGTAGGTTTGGATTTTTATTTTCTATGTTATTGTTGTTTTATTGAGTTTGCAATCTATGAGCAATAGCATGGCGTCTATGTCTACACTCTCTAGCACTTTGATTTCTTTTCAGCTTCTTGTCAATTTGTTTTTTTGTAAGAGAAGGTTTGTCAATCATAGGTTCCTTCTATTCCTTGGGAGGACTAGAAGAAATGACAAGAGGTTTATCAACCACTTTCTCTTTGACTTTGAAAACTTGTTTGACTCTAGGAGGGACAATGGGATTGTTTGTACTATCTCGTGGTCTCTTATGGGAAATTACAGGAGGATGTTCTATAGATTTTTCTTGTATATTCAGAAGTGTTTTTGGTTCAATCATCATTTCATCAAGGATGGTTGGTTCGGCCATAGGTTGAGGCATGTTTTGAAGGGATAGTTTCACTATTTTCTTTTCCTTGAATTTTTGATATGATTTGAAAAATAAATCTTCACGAGGCTTGATAAGCTCCATAGGCTCAGGCCAAAAGTAATCTAGTGAAAAATTCCCTTTTGCCGAGGTAGGATGGAATCTGCTATGATGCACAGTGAAGATGACATTGCCAAATGGAAACTTTAAACATTTGTGCACAACCAAAGTGATGGCATTCATGGAGCAAAGACATGGATAGCCTAGCTTCATGCGAAATTGGTCTGATTGTGGGATGATGGAGAATGAGACTATTAATTGTTTTGGTCCCACCTTTAAAGGGATATCTATTGAGCCTATCATAGGACAAGCAAATCCATTATGTGTCTTGATCCATGCTTTCAAGTTATCATAATATAGCTCATGAACATATAAAAATTCTTCTATGATCACATTCTCTCCATAAATGGGATCAATCAATATCCCATTAGGGGGCTTATTATTGATTTAGCTAGCTATATAAAGAGGACCACCAAGTGCACGTTTAGGTATGTCATTTTGTGAGAAAGAAATGTCAAGAGGTTGTATATTCAAGCCCTTTCGAGGTGTAACTTCAATAAATGTTATCACTTCATTTGTGGGATGTTTTTCAATGGTATTCGTGTCAACATTCATCACATCAGTCTTCATTTCACTAGCTTTGACAAATGAAATATTGTGCTTAGGCATGGGATTTGTGTAGATTTGCAAATTTTGATTAGGAGGAGCTATAGAATTATTACCTTGATCATTCACACCTCTGATTTGTAAATGATTAGAAATGATAAGGTCTTGTACAAAATGTTTAAGGCGCTTAAGGTATTCTATACTATGTCTATTTTTTTGATGGTAATGACAATAAGCATTTTTTCAAAAGCCTTTGGGAAATGGCATAGTAGGGTCACATTGTCTAACAAGAGGTAAGGTAAGCATATTTTTGTCAATAAATTACAACATGATATTGTGAAGAGTATCAGGTAAAGGAGTGAATTCTCTCTCTCTATCCCTGAAAGGAGTTGTTTTTATAATAGCTACTTGATTATTGTTTTGTTGACTTTTCTAAGGAGGATTTAATTGAAAAAATCCTTTATTTTGTTTCTTGAATGGTTGATAATTGTTTTGAGTCGTGGATTCAAACTTTTTAGGACGACTAGGGGGATATTTCACATCACGACCGCCAGTCAAGATTTGATGTTCACGAAGGGTTGTACATAACTATGTGAAGGATGGAAACCTCAAAATTTCAATTTTTCTTTGCAGTTTATCTTGTAAGTTGGTAATGAACATTCTTTGAAGGTCAGCATCATGAATCTTAATGTTCACTTGCAAATAAAGTGTTTGGTATCTTCCTATGAAATCAGTCACTTTCTCATCCTCTTTTTTCTTACATGTCATTAAATCAGCAAGGGTCATCTTGGGACCCATGTGAATATGGAAGTGGTTGTAAAAAGCATTAATGAGTTCATTAAATAAACCAATTGAATTGTTCAGTAAGGAGGAAAACCACTCTAGAGCAGTATCCTTCAAAGATTTAGGGAATAGTTTAGCCAACATTTTATCCTCAAAGATGAAATCACTACACAAGGTTGTGAAGGAAAAAACATGGCTTACAGGATCTCCTTTCCCACCATATTTCTCAAAGCGAGGTACCTCTATACCTTGTGGCATTTGTGCTCTTAATATGTTGAGGGAAAACAGGGTGGATTTGATGTATTGCAAAGATTGACCATTATTGTTCTGTTGTAATGTTGCCACTTGTTGTTGAAGGGATGTCACTGTGGTTTGCAAAAGTGAATTAATGAGAGGGTCATTCTAGTTATAAGGTTGAGGAGAATAAGGTGGTGTAGTGTATGTATGGGGAGGACTAGTGACTTGTAGGTTATTGAAGGTGGATTGTTGGGGTATTATTGTGTTTGAAGCATTTCCTATGGGAATACCTAGATGGAAGTGTATACAGTGCTAGTAGGTATGACTATTGTGGTTGGTTAAATGGTAGTTGTGGGTTGAAATGTTGTTGTAGGTTGGAATGTTGTTGTAGGTTGTGTACAGGTGTATGTGGGAATGGATATTGATATCATAGAGGATGGGATTGGACTTCCACCTTGGATTTGAGTTGACCCCAAAGCTTGAGTGGAAGTGGTATTGGTAGGGATGATGTTGGAAAAATTAGGGACATTAGTTGTACGAGGTGAAGTCATGGGAAATGAAGTACGCAAACTATGAGCCATGGATGGTTGATTCTCAACACTATCAGAAACAGAGAACTTTAGGAAACCCAAGATCCATGTCAGGTGAGATATCGTGGGAAGACATGAGCCTTGAACTACATCTTATAATAGTATTGTGAATAGGGCACCAAGTTGTAAAGCTCATACAATTTTTACAACCCCAATGTGCAAACCTTAGAATAACAAAGGGACAATGCAACAACCTAGAATGAAATGCAATTTTTAGAATCTAAGCAATGCAATTTACTGATTACACAATGAAATAAGTTGAAAATGAAATTTTTTTTATGCAATTTTGAACTTTTAACAATGCACTAAAATGAAGCAATTTAAGCTAAATGCAATGAAATTGATGAAACAGTAAATCAAGAAACTGAAATAGCAAGGTAACAACACCAAACAGAAGCTAAAAACTGAGATTTTAATGTCTAGAAAATGCAGATTTGTGGCTAATAGGGACTCATTCGCTAGTAAGGGCGAATGGGTCCTGGTTAGGTGTTTCTAATATTTTCTATGGATTTTACAGTGAATTTTGATGCTTTTTCAGTTGCCAGAAAGTTTAGATCAAACCTGATCAGGGATTTATTCACTAGTAAAGGAGAATGCATCCTAGTTAGTTATTTTTAAGTTGTTTTTTAATTATTTGCAAGCTCTTAGTTATATCTTTGAGTTCCAGGTTTGAAACAGTAAGCTTCAGCTTCAAATTTTCTAGAAATTTAATGTAAAAATACAATGAAAAGATGAAACGTAAGACCTAAGTTGAAATGCAATTTTGTTTTTATTTTCAAATGCGATTGTATGATGTCTAAATGAGATGCAAAATGACTGATTTTTTTTTGTAATTTTCAGATTTAGAAAGATGCAAAACAATGCAAATTTGAACCCTATATGATGTGCAATATTTCAATGCAAAAGAAGTAACCCTAAATGATATCTTAATTCAATGCAAATCTAAATGCAATGAATGCAATATTTTAACTTAATATGCAATGAGAGACTCCAAAAATTAGAAAATTGCAATGTTGAATGAGTTGGGTTCTCTAATAAATGTTAAGGGAAAAAATAGGGTCCACCAAAATGGATTAACAAAGTGATGGATCACTGATTTTTCTAAGACCCTACACACCTCAAATTATGCAAAATAAGATTTCAATAACAATCATATATGCTACCTAACTATTATAGCAACTATGGGGGATGTTCTTAGAGCATAAAAAGTTGCATACCTAGCTAGAAAGTTGTTGTTTTTGAGCTATGGATGACTCATTCATCTTCAGTGGTGAATGGGTCCTTTTAGGGTTTCAAAAAATTGATTTTAGGATCATGTTCCTTGATATATACACTCTCAAATTCCCTATTATCAAGTTCTAGAAGTCTATTTGTAATTATGTAGAGCTCTTTTCGTGATCTTGTACTTTGAATGACAACTTTAGTAACTTTGCAAATTTGAAAATTTTGCTCCAAATCATGCTCAACTTGATCTTCAACCTATAAATCTGCAATCACACACTCAAGGGTAGAAAAACTTGTTTTTTTAGTGAATGGGGGTTTGCCTCAGTCAAACCCCTTGTAGGTAATTAAACCAAATGATTAAATAAGGAAATTGAAGCATGAATATGAAATAATGTAATTGATGCCACCTTGGCTGATGTCTTATGAAATAAATCTGCAAACTAACATGTAGTGATGTTGTGATCCCACAATAGTGGTTTACAATTTTTAGCCAAACTGGACACTAAAATATTTTTTTTTAACTAAATCTTCACTTTCAGGCACCTATAGCAGCTAAACCATGAGGAATTTGAAGATGATGCAAACTAGAGTTTCGTTTCACTTTGTCTATAGATTCTAAATATATTTTTTTCAAAATTTTTGGAATCAGATTGCACTTCTTTTTCCATCTCCCTCGAAAACTAGTTTTTTTCATAAAACAACATTTTTAAAAAGTGACGCTCACCGTATAACGCATAAATTTTTTTCCATGAAGGATAAATTTATAATTATTTTGAATTTAGATTTTCAACTCTGATATCTAGTGCTTCCACTTGGTTAGATAGTTTTTTATTGAATTTTTTTTCTTTAATCAAGTTTTGAATTCAAACCAATTATAATCCAGACATAGCGCGACTATATAACGCGTAAATTTTTTTGTATGTATCAAAATTCTTTTTTTTTCTTTGTTGGATCAAGGAATTTAATATCTGGTGCACTAATATTTTTAATTTTTTTTTTAATAATCTACTATTTTTCCACTTGTGCGAACAAAGAGCTTGATTTTTGGTGAGAAACCTACATTCACGAAAATAAAAAAATAAATATAATAATCAAATTAAATTTATTTAAAATTATACTTTTTGGAAAGCTTATAATAAGGACTGCATACTTGCAAAAAAAAATAAATTTTAAATGAATTCATTTGATCCCCCAAAAGGTAAATCAAAAGTGGTTTTTTATCAGCATTTTGATAGGTGTAAAGGAGACTCTGTTATAGGTATGGTTTAAAACTAGCGGGGTTCTATCCAAGGGGGTTTGATTTAAGGTAGTTTGAGAAAACCATATTCAATTGGAATTCTTTAAATGGAATTTTTGAAGGCTTAAATAATTATATTTTCTAAAAATATGTGATTTCAGCAAAAATCAGTTCCTCCCAGAAATTGTAAACCACTATTGTAGATCTTGGATGTGAAATGATTCTTGTAGATCTTGGATGTGAAATGATTCTTGTAAATGGATCCTCAATGTAACATTAGCTATCTAAGGTCAACCACATGCATGAATGCATTAAACCCTTGACATGATAATATGATCTTGAATTGCTACAATAAACACTTGAAATCTACCTTGAAATGCCTTATGAATGTCTTTTAAATGCTCTAATGCTTGATCACTTGAATGCTTCATAAATTTTCTATGTGAAACAATGTGAATTAACCCCTTATTTATACCAAATTAGGATATTAACCCTTAAATTCAAAGAATTAAGGCCGACAGGTATGTGCAGAATCATCATGGAAAAAATAGGCCCTTAAGTGGCAAAAAATTCAGAAAAATCAGAGTTAGGAAACTTGACATAAAAATTTGAATAAGGTATCTATATTATTTCAAAAATATGTAAGAATAGAATCTAAGAAAATTGAATGTAGTTTCTAAACTACTAGGTTTATTTAAAAATATATATATATATATTTGGTGAAAATTTTAGATTTCAATGCAGTAGTACTTAAATTTCAGAGCAAAAATAAGAAGTAGGTGTCTGTCTAACCACCCTAACCACAATAAAATGATAATATTTTTTCATAATATTTTAGACATAAGTAGAGGACTCATGTTTGGATGTGATGCATATTTTTCTATAATATTTTTCCAAGTAAATAATTAATTATGAATTTTTTATTACAACTTTTAAAAAATATAAAAACTCATACGTTTGACCACCTTAACTTGGTCAAAACTTCATGAAATTCAATTTTTATTTTTTTAATCCTATAGTATACGAAGCATAGAATGTGATGCATGTTTTGGATTCAAAAAATGTGATACCGATTGAAAGCTATAGATGTTTTTCAATCAGCCTATCAATCAACACTTTAGTCGTAATTCAAATAGAAAATGAATAATAATTATTTATTAAATTCAAAGTAAAGCATAATTTATATTGGTGGAAAGCTAAGAATCTCCTTTAAAAACCCTTTTCATTTCATCAATTTTGGGTAAAAACAAGTCGTCAGCCACATACCCTACAAATACCCATCATATTGCCACTTTTTGGCCCATCATGATTCTGCACATACCCCGACACCAAATTTGGAAAGAAAGATAATTAAATTCCCATCAAAATTAAATTCAAAAAGGGAGGTATCATCAAGGGAGGACCCATTCACCACCTTGGGTGAATAGGTCTTGGCTCAATTTTCTAGGACCTAACCTCGGGGTATTGAAAGAGGGTTAAAAACCCATTTCGGATCATCTGAGAAAGGGGGGTCTTGTTAAGGGAGGACCCATTCGCCATCAAGGGTGAATGGGTCCTAGCTCAACTTACTAGGACCAAATTTTTCCCAATGAAATAATTTGTTATTTAAATTATGATTGTCAGGATAGATCTTCAGGAGGTGTCAAAATTAAGGCCTAAATTTGAATTAAAAGGGGGTTAATTACTCCAATTAACCAGAATTAGTTAAGACCACCTAGATAAGTGTGAAAGTGCTCTATAACACTTTACAACACTTAAACAAGGTACACATTATGTACATTTTATTTAGAAAGGGTCCCATTAGGCTAATTAAGTAAACACATCCTAGAAAAGTGTGAAAGTGTGTTACAACACCTTTGCAAAGGATCAATTAAGGAATTTTTTAGTCGAGTAAAGGCCCTAGAACAATGTGAATGTGTACAACACATTACAACACCAATCCAAGACAGCATTAGTTCATTTTTAATGTCAATTATCAAACCAAGTAAGGAAAAAGGCTACTTTTTTTGTTACTACAATAAAATTGAGATATAAATATCATAAAATTATAGATCTAAGAAACCATAGAAGAATACTAGGTTGGATATGATTGATTGGGTTTACTAAAATAAAAATAGTTCTAAAGAGGGATAAAGAGAGAGGAAATAGAGGGAGAGGTATAGAGATAGGTCTAGAGTTTGGGGGGGAGAGATAGAGAGATGGGGAGGGTGAGAGGGAGATGTAGGTATAGAGAGAGAGTGAGAGGGGAGAGGGAGACATTCAGGGATATAGCTAGAGGGATAGGGAGAGAGAGTTGAGATTGAGAGAAGTAGAGAGGGAAAGAGGGAGGGGGAATATTTAGAGAGAGAGAGAGAGAGAGAGAGTGTGTGTGTGTGTGAGAGAGAGAGAGAGAGAGAGGTCTAAAGAGGGAAAAGAAAGGGAAGGAGGAAGGGATGGAGAGGTAGAGAGATAATTCTAGAGCTTAATATATTGAGAGAGAAATATCTAAAGATGGAAAAAGAGAGAGAGAGGGAGAGAGAGAGTTGGAGGCATAGGTCAAGAGCTCAAAGGGAGAGAGAGAGGTAGATAAAGAGACAAAGAGATATGATGATTTATGAAAATTTGTTCCTCCCCTTACCATAAAAAATCTAAATATTTCATTATCGATTAATCATCTAATTTTTTAAGTATTTTGGGATGATTGTTACAAAAAATCATGAAAAAGGGACTTCATTATAAAATTTGTGAGAATTTGATGTTTCAAAGATAAAGGATGAAGTTCAAATGATTATAATTAATGTATGTGTATAATCTAGAAAAATTCCTAGTACATTGCATGTAGCTCTGAGTCACCTTTCTAATGCCTATAAAAAAATTAAATTTTGATTAGAAATGTAAAAGTTATGCCTATTTTACTAAAGAGGGATTTTTGGGCTTTTAGGTAATGGATATTCATTTTGCAATAATGTGATGTAGGAGCATCCTAGGATTTCAGCTATCCACATCTACAAAAAAAAAAAGTATGGTTTTCATTTTTGGGTTTGAGAGTGAATTTTGGCTTTACGTTTTTGGTGATCTAATCACAGTGACATTCTTGTCAATTTTATTCGACAAAATGTTTCATATCTCTTTTTTTTCTAGTTCATTCATTTTTTAATTAAATGGTGAATCAATTCTAAATGTTTAAAAAAAAAAATTGGACAAAGTTATAAACAAAAACTTGATTGGTTAAGAGTGATATTTAAGTTAATAAATTCCCACCTTAGAAACACTTGGATGGAATAGAAGCTAGAATGTTTTAAAATATTTAAAAATCCATATTGCCAGGAAAAGGACAAACAAAGGTATTGTATTTTCATTAGAATAAATTAAAATTAATATATGGAAACATGAATAGGAAGGGGAAAATTTAAGGAGAGAATCCATGGAAGGAAGGTGAAAAGAGGGAGCATGCCAGGTAATAGAAGAAATCAGATTTAAAAAATAAAAAAAATAAAGATGACAAGGGGGTCACACCAGGCAAGATTGGAAGTTGAAAAAGAAATAAAATTTGAAACACAGGCACATAGAAATGAGGATGAGGGAATAGGATATTATTTGTATAAACATTGGAAATAATCTAGAATTAAGAGAGATACTACATAAATTAAATCAATTGTAGATTTAACAACGAAAGAAAGGTGAGGCCATGTGGTATGAAGACAAGGGAAGTTGGAATAAGAGGTCAGTGCTAAAATTTGTGAAGGTTGGCACATAGGATGCATAAGGATTATAGTAAAAAATAAAGAAATAATAAGTTGAGAGAGGAGGCATGTTGGGAGAGGTGAAGGTGAGGAATGGAGTAAATAAAAATGAATAGATGGTAGTTGGTTTTTGAAAATCTAATTTCACAAGTTACCAAATTAGGGAGCTATAAGTTGGATAGAAATTAAGTTGAATGTAAAATAATTTTAGGAAGATCAAATTATCAAATTGTACAGGCACAGAGAACAAAAGAAGAAAATTTTGTAATTGAAAATTGGTGTGTAATTAATTAATAGAATAATAAAATAATTCATTATTTATCTTTGGGGATCTTTTTGTTTGTCTCATCAATTGAAATGAAAATTGAAGTTGTGCTTCGAATTTGAATTGTTTGATAAGTAAATTTCAAATTTGATCTGCATTAATTGGTATTAGAGCAGGGTTCACTTTTGTTGGGAAGTGAACCTACAAAATTTCTAAAGGTAGACAACATGGCTTACAAAGGATGGGGTTGTAGAGGTAGAGGACCCAAAGGCGTGGAGCCTAAGATCAAAAAAATAATAAGAAAGTGTACAACAGAGGTAATGAGGGGTATCACTGCATGATTGGACGCAATGGAGATGGCTCAAAGAAGAGGATTCCATGTAGAGGACATCAACGGAGATGAAGAAGAAGAGCAGATTGTTGAAGGATGTGATGAAGTGAATTGGACAAATATTGATTCAGGAGAAGAGATATTCATCAAAGCTATTACAAGAATAAATTCTAAACCTTGATTCGATCCACCAAATTACAAAGGAGGACTAAATTCAAAGGAGTTGTTGGATTGGATCGCTAAGATGGATTTTTTCTAATATGATAACACAGAAGAAGACCAGAAGGTCAAGTATGCACATACAAAGTTGAATGGACACATCTCCTTATGGTGGGAACATTTGTAGACAAATAGACAACAAAGAAGAAAGGTGAAAGTTAAACCATGGTATCAAATGATGACAAAAATCAAATCCAATTCTTTTCTAGCAAACTATCAAATTAATTTGATAAAGAAACTTCAAAATTTGAAGCAAAAGGAAAATAGTGTTGAGGCAAAGAGTTTTTCTGGTTAAGAATACGAGTCAGTCATGTTGAAGAGGACATTGAACAAGTTTCAATATATTTAAATGGTTTGTGTAGATCTATTCAAGGTGAGATAAGTTTGATAAATAAGCATAGTGTGGAGGAGGCATATCAATATACCTTAAAGGTGGAAGGGAAACTTAATAGAAGGCAAAAAAATAACTCTTGGGGTAGAGGCATATTTTTGCATGGTAGAGGACAACCAAATAGTGGTAGAAGCTACCAATGCAAACAAGAAGAAGCATGTACATCAAATGCAAGAATAAAAATTTGGGGTTCTATCTTCCAAAAGAAGAGCACTCGATTCATTAGGAAGAAATTGCCCTATTTTATGAAAGTCCTTTATTTTAGGACGAAACTAACAGTTATTGATCTTAAAATAAGCATTTTCAATCTCATCGAGTCCAGTTTGCAATTTTACATGCAATTGACGATAAAAATTGAACCAATTCAAAAACTATTCAATAGAAATAGAATTATCAACCCAACTAGAAAAAAAGATACAATAAAAAAAGATACAAAACATATTTCTCAAGCATATGTTTTTCATAAGATTTGGCAACAAATAAGATCCATGAAGGGATCCTATGCGAAGGATTTATTAGAATCAAGAGCATCAACCCCTTTAATCAAAAAAAATGTAAAAGAATTTTTAGATTTGCAAGGGATATTGGATTGTAAAAATCCTGAAGATTTAACGGCCAAACATTGGAAACAATGGTTAAAATGGTGTTCTGGCTACAGAATAGCACCGCAGAAAAAGAAAAATAAAGAATATTTAGTAGTGTATGTTTCCAATGTGGGGAATGGGACGTTGAGCATTTGAATGTCCACAAATCCAACATGATGGAGGAAAAGGAAAGGAGGCAAGAGTGCATGTAGCACATGTTGAAAGTGAAAAAGAAACTTCAACTAAGCATGGAGAAGACCCCAAAGATGGAGAATCATTAATGTTGAGAAGAGTCTTGTTGAATCTCGAAAAGGAGAAACCAAAGCCAATCCAAAGATGAAATTTATTTCAAACAAGATGCAAGATAGATGGAAAGTGTTACAAAGTCATTGTGGATAGCGGTAGCACTGATAACATAGTCTTTGAAGTAATGAAGGATAATTTGAAGTTGAAAAGAACCAAACATCTCATCCCTTATCGAGTTTCATGA
Source organism: Sequoia sempervirens (assembly GCA_007258455.2). Lineage (NCBI taxonomy): Eukaryota > Viridiplantae > Streptophyta > Pinopsida > Cupressales > Cupressaceae > Sequoia > Sequoia sempervirens. The sequence continues at coordinate 202,037 of VDFB02091472.1, read as the reverse complement.
TTGTAAAGGGAGCATTATTTGTTGGTGAATGAGCAATATTTGGCAAGTTTTCAAATTGGTAATTATAAAGATGGAATATTGTATGATGTTATTCCAATGGATTCAAGTCATATTCTTTTGGGAAGACCATGGAAATTCAATAGAGAAAGTGTTTATGATGGTAGATTGAATACATATGCAATAAAAAAAGATGGCAAAGAATATATTTTAAATCCATTGAAAGATAAAGGAGAGGAAGATAGGAGTAGCTCCAATTTTTTTTTTGTTCTCAAGAAGCCATATTTGAAGGATTTAAAAGAAGAGAAAACATATTTTGCAAACATGCCAAATATTGCAGCAGTTGGGATAGCGAAAGAAGAGGAAAAGAAAGAAGAGAACATGGATTTTTCAACCAAAGCATGTCTATTTGAAGGCATGAAAGGGAGTAAATTGGAAGTTTTAGCTAAGAGTGAAGGAAGAAAAAATTTTGTACCCGAGAAAGATGAGGTAAATTTTGGTTTTCCTAAATTTTGCACTTATGAAGTATATGATGATTTACATCAATTTAGTTTGAAGAAAAAAGAGGAACCAAGCTTGAAAGAGATAAAATTTATTGTGCAAAAAAATGTTGAGTTTGAAAAGGAAGTGATAAGTGTTGATGAGGAGGTGAGGGATATGTATGCACGTATAGTGGTGAGTGAAGAATTAGGAGAAGAAATTTGGTGGAGGTGGACAGTGTATGGTGGGTTGAGTCCTATGAGACAAAAAATGATAGGAAGATATAATTAGAAATGGAGTTTAGTTTATGTTGAAATAATTTCCACCAAAGGAAATGCTATTGAAAGAAAAAATTGGTGGAGGAATATGGTGAATGGTTCAGAGAAGTGTTGGAAAAGGCAGATAAAGAAACTGTGTGGGGTATCAATCATAGCATGGGAGTATGCTACAAGTTTTTCACAACTTGGGAGAGTAGTTCCACTACTCAACTTCATTTTGTGAGCCAAAACTCATAATTTTTTTCTTACCTAGTGTGTGTGATGCAGGAGCATCCCAAGAGTTTGATTATCTACATCTACAAATTTTGTTTCGATAATATTTTTATTTTTGGATTTGAGATTGAATTTTGGATTTATTTTTTTGCTGATGATCACTATGAAATTCTTGTCAATTTCATTTGACAGAATGTATCATATCTCTATTTTTCCAGTTCATTCATTATTTTCAATTAAATGGCAAAACAATTCTATTTTTTTACAAATTGATTTTGGACAAAGTTCTGAACGAAAACTTGATTGGTTAAGAGTGATATTTGAATTATTTTATTCCCACCTTGGCAATGCTTGCATGGAATGGTAGATGGAATATTTAAAAATATTTAAAAATCCATATTGTTAGGCAAAGTAGAAACAAAGGTCTTTAATTTTCATTATAATAAATTAAAATTAATATATGGCACCAGGAATAGGAAGGGGCGAAAATAAGGAGAGAAGGCATGGAAGGAAGGTGAAGAGAGGGAGCATGCCAAGTAAAAGAAGAAATCAAATTTAATAAATAAAAAAATAAAGATGACAAGGGGGTCACACTAGGCAAGATTGGAAGTTGAAAAAGAAATGAAATATGAAACATGGGCACTTAGAAATGAGGATGAGGGAATACGAAATTGGTTGGAAATAATCCAGAATTAAGAGAGATACCACTTAAATTAAATCAATTGTAGATTTAACAAGGAAAGAAAGGTGAGGCCATGTGGTATGAAGACAAAGGTGGAAAAGAAAAAAAGGTCAGTGCTAAAATTTGTGAAGGTTGGTGCATAGGATGCATAGGAAGATGAGAGAGAGATGCATATACTATTCTTAGTTCCTTGTAGTTTCATTATAATAAATATAATATTTAAAACTCTCTTGCAACAATCCATCAAATAATTTTTTTTTAATATATTATATTATTATAAATAATATTATATTTTAATAATATAATATACAATATTTATATTAAATATAATATAATATAATATAATATGTCCTAGTATATATTAATTTATCATATATTATATTATATATTAATATTTTAAATATATATTAATATTTTAAATATATATAAATATTTATATTAAAATTAATACTATAACATGTTAAATCTGAATCTACAGTTCAAACCAAAAAAAAATCATTCTTAAGTTAAAGAAACAGATAAATTCGTTTCTTAACTTTAAGAAATAGATATCCATTTTTTAAACTTCAAAACTGGATATCCAACTTTAAAAAAAGAATATATGTTTCTACCAGATATTCGTTATTAATAGATATCTATTTTTTCTAACTCTTTTTGTCTTAGTTATTTCCTCGGGATTGCTTTGGGATTTGGCTTGGGGGTGTCAAACCTAAAAAGTCAATTGTCCCAACATGTTTAGAGGATTGTAGCATTTTTTTCGGACTTCACCCTCCATGCTAACGAGTGTTTTAATTGGAATTTGATGAAACAAAAAGGGTTTATTCAGTAAATTTTCAGCATTCTACCAATATAAGATATGTTTTCTTTTGAATTTAATAGATAGTTACTATTGATTTTCTACATGCACTATGTGTAAATTCATGATTGATAGGTTGATTGAAAAACATCTATAACTTTTAAATTGTTACACATTTTTTGAATTTGAAAGATGCACATCACACTCTATGCTTCACAAACTATAGCTTAAAAAAATCATAATTTTTTACAAAGTTAGGGTGGCCAAACAAATTGATTTTGATATTTTTAAAAATTCCTACAAAAAATCATAACTAATTATTTACTTGCAAAAAATATTACAAAACAATATGTGTCACATCCGAGCATGTGTCCTCTATTTATATTGAAAGATTCAAAAAATATTTACTTTTTCGAACATACTTATGGTTTCCAGACAAACACCTAATTTTTTTCAAAATTTAAAGTACTACTGCAATGAAATTTCATATTTTCACCAATTAAAATTACTTATTTTTCCAAAAAAAATCCTAGTAACCTATGAATTACATTCAATTTTCTACAAATTCTATTCTTGCATATTTTCCAAATTATGTTAATAACCTATTCAAATTAGTATATGAAGTTGTTGAAGTCTATTTTTATGTATTTCAATTGCCACTTAAGGGCCTTGTTTGGCCCAACATGATCTTACACTGACCCCTATGTCTAATTACAAACCTTCAATTGAGCTAAAAGACTATAATAATTCCATCACCAATAAGTCTCTTGTTGTTCACAAAGTGTGGACTGCTCAAGATGGATTTATGATGAAAGATTAGATGTTGGTGCTCAATTCAAGAGTTATTATGAAAATAGCTCATATGATGAGCTATTGGACTTGAGTGGTGAAGAAACAAGGGGTAGAATTGATTTGAGAGATCAATAAAGGAGATATCTTGAGATAATTGGAACCATTAGAAGTCTCCAACTGACACCTTGTAATTGGTGCACAAGAGGAGTTTCATGATACAAGTATCTTGATGGTGGATATCTTCTTACAATAAGATGGAGGGTGAGGATCAAAATGTCCTTTTTAGAAGACCAAAAATTCTTTTTTTGAAGTTTTGTGAAGGGCTCAGATTTTTAAAATTGAATGGATGGACAATATTTGATGAGAGGAATTTATAGAGACTTGTGAAACATGGGTCATGTGCATGTAAAAGTCATTTTTTGGATACATGTGCAATATTGGACCTTGAGCAAGATTTACCTTGATTAATCATGTTTTTATGATGAAAATTATTAGCTATATTAAATAATTGATTTCAATCAACTAATGATTTGAGAGGAAAAGGGGAAATTAAATAAATAGGTTATTTATTTAATTTTTACAATAAGAATGATGAAGTCAGTGTTGGTATAGTGTGATGGTTTAAATATGGTGTTGGTATTCTTGGCACCAAGGTTCAAACCCCATTGGGGTGTTATTGTTGATTGTTTATGTTGGGGATGAGGTCCCTTGTTTGTGACCTTATCGATGCATAGCTCTGGCTCAAAAGTGCTTACCCAGTTTTTAAAACAAGAATAGGAATGGTGAAATTAAATAAATAAATGTTGTTCATTTATTTATTTAAGGTTGGACATTAGAAAAAAATTGATTAATTTTAAATAAATTTTCCTAGTTTATTTAATTAATGGTCTAGAGGAAGAATCTAACTAATTAATTAATTAATTAAAATTTATTCAATAAATTTAGAGGGTGGTGATGAAAAGGGAAGTAGTAATAGTATAAAAATTGAGATGAAATTTTAAGTGTCTACAAAAGCATAATTTGTACTATATATCAAATACATCATTTTTTTGTAGTTGGTGAGAATGCATTTGTTTTGGATTTTCCACAATACTTGGGTATGCACTTGGCATTCAATATGGAACTCCTTAAGCCATGCTATCTTTCCCTCCTAGATTTATCAGTAATCCAACATCTTTTAGAATTAGATCTTGTGCATTCACATCTAATTATGAGGATGAAATATAAATTAAACCCAAATCACTCATACTTACCACTATGTCTATCATTTATTTTCAATAGTCAAACCTTAGTATATAGATTAGGCTATGTGGTACATTCTTTAGTAACCATGCATAATTTTCTTATCTCATCATTGATGCAATAAGGACCATTTCTCCTCAAGAAAGGATGGATGATCCAAGCAAAACCTCACACACTAGTTTCATCTCTACATGTGGCATTGCACAACTTCTATACACACATTTTTTGCATGCAATCATGCAACCATGAAACACTATTTGTTTACATCTACACACCTACATGTAGTATTATATGCCACTACAAATTTTTGTGCTTATTTCTATCATATGTGTGTAACACTTGGGGGAATATACACTACAATAAATGTTAAAATTTTCACATAACACCTAGAAATGTCTACATTATAGGAGATAACATCATTAAATTTTGACACAAAAATATTGTATCCCCACATGCTTGTGGTGTTTGTGCCACAAGAAACAACACCACTTGATTTTGGCTTTTGTTAAAATCCTACACACAAGTCACATAGACATACACATTGAATGTACATGTTAGCATAAACATGCCATCTAGTTATTGTCCTAGTTGTAATTCATTTATAAATACTCTACATTGTACAACTTGTATAATTAGAGAAGAACTAGAAGCTTCACATCTTAAAACCGCTTAAAAATATTTATGGTTCATTATAATTTGAATAGAAGTGTCTACTAGAAGCTATTTTATTTTTAATTTAATACTCTATTATCTTTTTTATTACTAGCTAATAGGTTAATATATCATTTTCCAAAGCATCTAGGATTTAGATCACAAGTAGATGATGCTATATATAGATGCTCTTATATTGTTCCTTGAATGACTATACATGTAGGAATGAGAGCTAGTTGATGATATGCAAATGGAATATGTTTAGTCTTTAGATTCAACTCCAAATGTGGCAAGTGAAATGTTTTCACTTTGTGTCAACATATATTAACTAGAAATGGAGGGAAAGAGAGGGCCCAAATTTGAATTTGAATTTGAAAACTTTTGGGTTCATTTCTACAAATAGCCCAACTAACTTAACTTAATGTCATAAATTACAAATTTGAACCTAGACAACAAATAAATAAATTGAGAATTAGGACCAGTCCTTAGGAATGACTACATATGGGATTAGGCAAGGCTCAAGTTATGTGTTATATTTTAGCAAAAAATGTCACTTGTACACTTGTCATTACATAAAAGATAATTGAGTCAAAGTGAACCCAAAACAAAGGGAAAAAGTACAAGGCATACATTTTCTTACCATTATAATTATTAAGTGGATACTTGTCTATGTATGTTGGTTAATGAATTAGATTCCTTCAATGAACTTACTAGAAAACTAATAAGGAATATATTTTATAACAAAGAAGTGTGAAAAAAAATACTAACCAAGGATAGTTATTACTATGATATATATGGAAAAATAAAATAGATATCCCACCATTTTTCAATTTTGAATTTTATTTTATAATTAAATTTTCAATGAGAAAGTTTTTAATTCTTTCAAAATCAAGTTAAAAATGTTGGAGATCTTTTCTAAATTTTCTCAATAAAGATTTTGAAAAAAAAACACCCCAAAGATCCTCACTCAAATGAAGTTTGTGTCACGAAGGAATGTATTCAATCATTTAAATTTTATTTCCATATTGGGAACAAAAGGTGTGGTCCAGACTTCCTGAGTAAAATGCTCTTACGCCTCTTGCTTCCCTTTGTAAAGCCTATGATAGATATGAATTGCACAGTATTGAATCAATGTCGAAGCTGTGAGGGTTTAGTTGCATATTTATCGGATGGTGTTGGTTTTCATCAGGGATTGATGCAAATACAAAGCTAGAAAATAATGGAGAACTTGTTCCATTTATTATGTTCATGGGAGTGGCAATGTCGATAACTACTTTTCCAATTCTTGCTCAAATTCTTGCTGAACGCAAACTCCTAACAACAGATGTTGGACAATATTTGTAGCCGTTGTTAATGATGTTGTTGCTTGGATCCTTCTTGCTATAGTAGTTGCACTTTCAGGTTCAGAAAAAAAAAACACAGCAAACCACCAACATTCATACTTTTCATAAAATTAAAGCATTCATGAAGAATGAAGGAAATTCAGGTGTTAACTATATGTCATGATTTGTGTGCAAAATCGACCAGACCATACCCTATACAACAGATTACTCGAAAAATACTCACAAGCCTCACACACATGAAAAGCATTACAAGGCCTTACATGACGTTGGGATGCATTTTCCTTCCGAAGAGTTGTGCCTAAGTTGTTAGAGGGCTTGAGAAAGCTAAGACTACAACAAAGTCCACTATGAAGTTTGGATGATCAAGTGCTCCTTGTCATTAAATAACTTACTTTAATCTTGTAGTTACATTTTATTTTCGGGCATAAATTTAAGAAGCTTAATTGCCACTTAATGGTCTATTTTACAATAATGGATGTCCATAAGCTTTAAAGCAGTTTACTCTTCACTCTATATATCATTTTATTCAAAATTTTCCCTGTATTATTTTTAACTATATTTGTTAACATTCTAATTTTTAAGATTGAAGTTGATTCATGATCTCGTAGAGAGGACACATTCAAAACAAGATCAATGTTGTCTGCAAGGCATTCAATTTACATCTTGGCAAAGTCATTATATTAATATCGGAGAGTTGAATCTCTAAGTATTTATTATAAATTGAAGATATAAAATATCTTTTTGATTGTGCTTTCTCAGCTAAGTTTTTTGTGATTAAGTTGGTATCTTTGATCAGGAATGCATTCTTCCCTTAATACTCCAAAAAAATCTGTCATAAGGCTAATACTATGGTTTGCAATGTCCCCCAAATTGTAGGAATTCCTTCCCCATTCCTGAACTTTCAAAATGTTACATCAAATACACAACAAGTTTCAATAAAAAAAAAAGGAGTATATGGCACCTAGAAATTCATGAATGTGAAAACATGTAAATAGGTGTATCAGTAATAAATGACCAAGAAATAAAATTGATAGACAAAGGAAAAAACAAAATTATCAAACACACAAAAATTTGGAGAAGACCATAAAATATGCGCTCACAAAATCACCATGTCAAACACCTAAGAAAATATCTATAAACTTCTTTGGAGGACTCAATTTTTTTGAACTCAAAATACTCATTATGAATCTCTTGGAGATGTATTTCCAAAATCATATAAATTGTTCCTCTTAGGGTGTTGGTTATCACATAGATAGGCCAATAATGACTCAAATATTTTAATTTTTGCATCTTTTTCTTGTCAATCAATAAAAGAATTGGTGAGAATCCTAGAAGTATGCATAGAACTTATCTGCATTTGGTGGCTCAAAAAGCTTTGCAGATGTCTCTACCTTTCCAGTGAATTTCTTATACTTTTTGGATGCCCAAGGGATGAAAGAATCTATATCCTAACTTGAGGCTTTTATTGGTGGAGCCATTTGGTATTTTGTAATGGAATAAAGCTTTTCTAGGGTTTACAAAAAATTACGTGAACAACACTTGACTAGTTCAGCAAATTGCATATACAAAACAAGACTGAATGCAAAAAAATTGCCTACAGATTTGTAATTCACCCTACCCTTTTTTTTTCTTGGATGTGATAATGTTCCCGAGGACAATTACAATTTAGCAATGGGATGTCACAGAATAAAACTTTGAACTTATCTGGGAAAACATATGCACCCGTTAAGTAGGAAATTGACTTTGGCCATAATTTTTTGTAATCTATGCAATCGCCATTATATTACCATCTTACAAAGGCTTGCCACATATTACCATCTTTTCTTTAGGTGGTACTAATTCCATTATGGTCCAATTAGAACAAAACATGACATCATAGCAAGTGTTTATTTCACATCTTCTCAATTGTAAGATGGTTTCTTTCCTAGTCTGGAGTCATGGCATTATCTTGTTTATTAGATGCTTTGCATTCAATACTATACATTTTAATTTCTACACCAGTAGAATATTTTGATTTCATGCCCTGCCCTGTTCTCTAGAATTCTAACTCTGGTTGAGAATGTGAAGAGTCAAAATGCTCTTTCCCTGGATTAAGCTCTTTAAAAGAGATACCAGGCTAAACATTTAATAATTTTTATACACATCCAAAGGAATGCAAATACATAAAGCATACATGTTTTTCCTAGAAGAAAACTTTGTAGAGCTAGATCTACTCTAGCAAAAATATCCATATTTTCAGAGGTTTGAGTTTCTTTTAGCCTCATGCTATTGTAGTATTTCTTTATAGAATAAATTTCTTTAGTCTGAACTTCAGTATTTTTGGAGTTGTACGATAACAAAGACTATGATGCCACAAAGCATTTTGAAATTTAGAGTTTTGCATGTATTTTTACTCAATACATCTATTAAAAAATAAGAAACCAAAGTTTAGAGTCAACTAAGGATTACTGAAGTAGTCCTCTTACTAAAAAATGTCAATCATCCTGCTCAAATTAAATGCTCTTATGGATTTGAAAAGTATGAGATTTTTTTTTATATTTGCTTACCCTTCAGATTTTAATAAACATTGGTAAAATCTACTACCTTTAGATGTTTATTAAAAAGTGGTGGTGGATCCTTATTCAAAGGTTTATGGTAGTTGCATCTACCCAAACTCTTTTTCTTAGAGTTACACAAATAAAAGTTATTTTGAAAGATGCATACAACCACAACCAAATGACCTTTCAAGCATTTGTACTTCTATCACTATTTTCACTTCAATTACATATATCATGATATTTGTATATCTCATTTTGTAGCAGTTAATACTTAATAGCGAATGAAGATCATCATTTAGCAAATGAAGACCCCTCATTTTTTGAGGATTGTGGATAAAATTTATGACACGTTATATAGATGGAAATCTTTCTTCGTGTCTAGATTTTCAACCACAAAAACAAAAGGGTTCTTACAAAAGCACAATACTCCCAAAAGTGCAACAAGCATATCAATCCAAGTAGAAATTCCATATAAACAACCAACAATACTTCCAAGCCCATTCTCGTGGACTATGGTTATGCCCAACCATCTATTATGTTCTATACTAATGATGAACCACCTCTTGGGGTTCATGATATCTCCAATCTCAATATACCACCTATCTAACAACAAATATAGCATTCAATAGGTGTCTCATGATGAAGCAAGGATAATTCTATCAGAGTAATGTGAGTAGCTAGAATACATCTCACTAGCTCAAGAGTGCACCAAACCTCATGTAACCTACATTAGAGGATCTACCATGATACCAGCTATGTATTAGCCAAACCATATAGCATGACTCTCACTACAAAAAATGCCAAGTATATGTCTTGAGCACTTTCAATCCTTTACAGGTGGAGTCCTGCATATGTCTCACATGGTTCCCTTTGTGAGATTGCGGAGTACCACCCTAATGGGATGCGAGGAAATGCCCCGTGGGCTCAATTTGACTATCATATTTTGACACTGACTAAAGAAAGTTGAAGAGTCGATAATGGAGGAGTAACTGTTTCATCTTCCACAACTCTTTCCCTTTTCTAGTATTGTATAAGCATACATACACATGTATGTGGCTAGATATAAGAGGAAGATTTCATGTACAAAACATTTGTATTAATAATAATATTATGTGTTCTTAATCTTTCCTTCATGTCTTTTCTACAAGGGAAGCTATCAATGGTGTGCGAAAATATTTGTTTGTTATGCAAATTTCAATTTCCCATCTCATCCCCAATTAAGATATGATGTCCCCGACATAACTCTATTCTTTAAAGGCATGTTTCCTAATCATGTAATCTATTTGTCTGAAGATTTTTCATATTCAATAGAACATAGGATCTCATTTTTCAAATTTGGCTTATCACATAGGAACCTCATTGGCTTATTTCTCGAAATATTTAAACTTTAATCTCTATCTAATAATATGAAAATGTCTCTTTATAAATTTTGAATATTAATTTCATTTTCTCTTTTTTAGATAATGGAAAATATTGATGCTCAACAAAATCAATCGAGAAATTCAATAACAAGTCCAATCATAATATTTTGAATATTAATTTCATTTTCTCTTTTTTAGATAATAGAAAATATTGATGCTCAACAAGATCAATCAAGAAATTCAGTAACAATTCCAATCATAATCTTAGATGATTATGTGGGTGATTTTGTGGGCTCAAATGTGTACATTGAAACACCAATCGAAAAATTAATTAAATCAATTTTTGAACATTCATAAAATATTATCCAAGAGATCAAGAAGCAACCTACGTTATGCTGTTGTCAAAGAAGAATAATTCCAACAAATGGAACATATTGCACAAGAATTTCATAAAACATGTATGAAAGTATCCGGAGGGTGATCCCACAAACCTAGTTTACAATTTATGGGAGATTCTACTTTTTGTTGAAATCATATATTTTTAGAAAATATAATGATTTAAGCCTAAAAAGTTCCATTTAAAGCATTCCAATTGAAGAGGCTTTGATCAAACCTACCTTACATCAAACCCCTTAGATAGAACCCTAGTTATAAACCATACCTATAACTGAGAGTCTCATTTTACACCTATCAAAATGCTGATAAAAAACCACTTTTGATTTACCTTTTGGGGGATCAAATGAATTCATTTAAAATTTATTTTTTGTAAGTATGTATTCATTATTATATAAGCTTCCCAAAAAGTATAATTTAAATAATATTATATTTATTTTTTATTTCTTGTGAATGTAGGTTTTTCACCGAAAATCATGCTCTATGTTCTACACATGTGTTCCAAAAATAGAAGATTATAAAAAAAATTAAAAATATGACTGAAAGTGTAGATTTAGCTAGAAAAAATCAATTCAATGTCTAGTTTGGCCAAAACTTGTAAACCAGTATTGTGGGATCACCCTAGATTTTGTTAATTTTTAAAATAAATCTACTATGATGAACAGTACGAGCAAGGCTCATCCAACCAAATTATTGAACAATTTTTACTTTTTTAAATGATAACTAATGTATTTGAACTAGGCTCATGTATAGTGTTTTCATTTATGTTAATAACTCATGTATATACATAATTTAAAAAATAACAATGTATATTCTTCATCAGATATCTCTAAATATATCTTCTTTGTATATTAATTCTCATATATATATCGCATGTCCATACTTTGAAAAATAACAATGTATTTTCTTCATTAGATATCTCTAAAGATATCTTCTTTGTACAATAATTCTCATAGATGTATCTAATTGTATATTTTTTGTAAAATGTATTCCATGAATTTAT
>VDFB02091472.1:76696-190169 GCA_007258455.2 Sequoia sempervirens | reverse complement strand
TATGGCTATATGATTATCTTATTGTAATGAACCTAAGGTGTTTACATTAGATATTAGTGAAGTTGAATTAGGAAGCATGGATTGTGCTTTATTATACACATTTTACGTTTAAAAATATGGGTCTAATTTTTGCGATATTGAAAGTCAGTTAAATTTCTTCAATAGTATATCCAAGGTATAGGGATATATTAGTGGTAGGAGTAGTGTAGGATAAAAAGGAGAATGTATAAAGAGGGGAAGGTCTAGAAAGGTAATGGCATGGTAATGGAAGGAGAAGTTACACTATAAGGTTAGATTTTCATAGGATAAGGAGGAATGGTATGAAGAACATATCTATATAGGATAGTGCTAGTAGTAACAATGGTGTGAAAATATATAAAAGGATGGGAGATAAGAAAAATACTAGTGGAGAGAAAGGCGGTAGGACATGGGTGGTGGATCCCATGGAAGTGGTAACTATAGTATGATGGGAGGAATCATTATAAGAGGATGAAGGGTAGATGGATGCATAGAGGGTACAACATTATTAAAATCCATTAGAGTGGTAATATTATGAATAGTATTAATTCCCTAAGGATAGCCACCTAATACATTATATAAATTACTAGCCAATGAGTGAGGATATTTAGGGTGGAGAGGTGCATCAATATGTAATTATCAATTTAGGAAAATATCTTGTTTAGCAACATATGTATATAAATCATAGTCTTGATCATTATTTTTCATCTTCTTTAATGTGGCTCTTTATATGGTTGTCATTAGCTATTATATCAAAAAATGATTCAATCGTCATTTTATTTGCTAGCCATATTAGAGTTAAGATGAAAACTCCATAAAATAAGATTTTAAAGGATATTAATTTAACTAGATAAAAGATCAAGGAAAACACTCTTAAACATGCAATATACCCCAATTGCTTAGACAATGCATATTTCCTAATAATGTGTGCAACTAAAAACTAATAACATGTAATGAATGGATGTAGGTGATAATAATTAAATAATCCTAATTGAACTAGGATTGTCCCTTTTATATATTTAAAAATTTGTAAGAGAATTGTATGAAATTGTAAGATGGGAATTACTTATGAAGTGTTATATGACACATAAGAGAATAAAAAAGGGGGGTTGTACACTAGAATATTGATTAGAATTATGAAAATCATCAAGATCATCTTAAATAATGGGTTTGAATATCTCAAAAATGGAGTGTCGGTTATGAGGAGGAGGATTTGAATTTTTTTGACAAGATGTAAAGAATTTGTTAAATACATCCTATAAACCAAGTCAAGGAATATGGTGTTGGAATTTATGCCAAATTTGGTGCCATTTTTAGGTCATTATTTTGGCTCATGGCTTTGGTAAACCACACTTGGTTTACGGTTTAAATTTTTCCTATTTATGGGTGTTTGAGATGGAGAAAGAATAATTATTTTATAGGTATCATCATGCTACTAGAAATTACTCCATATGAATCACATGTTGATGATACTACTATAAGGGTATGCATATGAATATTTTATTGTAAATGATATTATTATCAAATAATATAATTGGTTCATGTTTTTGGTTGTGGGATTTTTCTTCCAAGAGGATTTTCCCATGTACATAATTATGTTATAAATTTATAATTTATACATTTTCCTTGTAACTAAAATTAAATCTATTTTTCATATTTATCTCTTGATAGGTTAATATGGACATTTTTAATGTTACAAATGATACAATTTTTGGTTCTATTTGAACTTCATAACTCTATATTGTTTGTTTCCATATGCTATTAAGTTCTTATATATGTTTCACTTGGTCTTTCCATTTAGGAGCAGGCTATCCATAGCTTTGATTGTTGAAATGGGAAGGCATATTTCATTTACACATAGAACATAAAAATGTATGCAAAATGGGCAAGCAAATTCAATTTAAATTCAACAAATTTGAAAACACTTTAAAAACTTCCAAACAAATCCAATTTGAATTCAACAAATTTGAAAAAAATTGCATCTAGGGTTTCGAAATTTAACATATCAATGCATTTTAAACTCTAAAATATTCAAATTTCAAATACTTGGTGCTCGTTATGGAAGTCAGGTTGATGAAGTTTGGAGAGACCAAGTTGAAGTTGTGTTCGTTGGAAAGAAAAAATCAGTTCGCTCGCCATCACAGTCTCGGTTCACCGCACCCAGGGAAAGCAAGTTCTGGTAATTTTAGAAAGTGACAATTGAAATGTGAGTTTTTGTTCTTTTGTCATATGTAAAGGGGTTCAGTCGAACCCAGGTTCAACCAAACCCCTTTAAATATGATTTTTTTTAATTTAGGGTTTGGGGTTCGGTCGAACCAATGGTTCAACCGAACATAGGTGTTCGGCCGAACCCTTAATGAGGTTCGGTCGAACCATATGGTTTGGCCAAACCCCTTCAGTTTGAGGAAAAGGAAAAAAATGAAATTTCCTTCCCTCATATAAAATTGTAAACCACTATTGCGAGAGTCACTACGGAGGAGAAGGTGAAAAAGGGGGTTCATTAGAACCCCCTTCTAATGAAGGGGTTCATTCAAACCCCATGCAGTTCTGGGGGTTCATTAGAAGGGGGGGTTCATTCGAAGGGGGGGTTCATTAGAAGGGGGGTGGTTCATTCGAACCCCCTTCATTAGAAGGGATAGAGCATTTTAAATTTTTTGATGGGCATTTCTATTTTTTCTTCATTCAAAAAATTGTAACCCACTATTGTGGGTTTACCCTTGTTGCAGTAAAAGATGTTGAGGAATGGGAGTTAAGAACAGATTTTTTTTGGAAATAGAAGTTTCGTGTTGAATGGCTTTAGGCTGGTGATCAGAATACTTCTCTTTTTCACAACTTTGTTAAGGATCGAAGTACAAAGGTAATGTTATTTCCTCTCTTGTCGTCGGATGGGGAAATTTTGTCCTCCTCTACTTCTATTTTTGTTGAATGTGTTCGGTATTTCTCTGCTTTATTTTCTAAGGATGCGCCTCTAGCGGAGGAGGATGAAGCTAGGATTCTAGATTGTATCCCAAAGTTGGTGTCTAATGAAATGAATGAATCATTGCTTTCTCCTATTACTTTGTCAGAGCTCGAGAATGTAGTATTTTAGATGAAGAAAGGTAAAGCCCCTGGGTTGAATGGATTCCCAGCTGAATTTTTTTTAGGAATTCTAGGAAGTGGTTAAGTTGGGCCTCTTAGAGGTTTTTCAAGAATCCCTCATGAATAAAAAAATGTTGAAGTCTCTGAATGCAAATTTTTTAGCTATCATTCCAAAGAAGGAGGGGGTTGATTCTTTGGATCTGTGTCATAGAAAAAAGGACCTTTTGCTTGACATGGGAATAATTCATGATAAACAGACTCAATGATGCCTTGATTCAAGTGTTGTGAGGCATTTCATGCATCCACACTAGGTCTTGGACCCTTGTAAATTGAATAACATGCATTTAAGGATGTCTTGTAAAGGTGTTGTAGGGTCTTGTAAAGGACTTTCACACTTTTCTAGACCTAATGAACCTATTTCTCCTTAATGCAACATTATAAACATCAATATAGAAGAAACTCAATGTTAGACTAGTGTTGTAATGTGTCTTGCACATTCACATTGGTTCTTGTGCCTTCCTAGGCTATGTGGACCTCGTTTTAGTGTTGTAAAGTGTATTTAATCAGACTTTCACATTGATTTCTATGTACCAAGCCCTATTTGACATTCACATCATCAATAATAGACCTCTTTTACCCCATATTGTGCATCTTGAGGCTTAAATTGATCAAATACCCAAAAAAGTTGCAATTTAAACCTTATTTCCTTATCTCCTAGCTTCTTAGCTGTCAAATTGGCCCATGTGGGACCCATTCACCATGAAAGGTGAATTAGTCCCATCCAGGTGGAACCCATTCACCATGTGTGGCGAATGACTCCTATATGGCCCCTATTTTGACCTTTGAGCGGGAAAAAGTGAAATTTAAACTTTATTTTCACTACATGTTAGCCTGTGATGAGGTATTATCAGGTACTAAGGCACAATTGTCTATAAATAAGCATTTTTATCCTCATTTTACATCTAACAACACATTTTTTACATCTCTCATCATTCATTCATCATCTATCTTTTCATCCAAGTCAAGCAAGCTAGGGTTTTTTCATTAGAAGTCATCAAGTTAGCTTTCTAAACATTCAAGGACTGAATCTTCATGTATTGCTGTAGAATTTCAAGTTAAATCACTGTGGCAAGGTAATCAATTCCATTTTTCATGTTTCATTACTTTCTTTCATCATTTTGGTTTAATTACCTAAAAGGGGTTTGACCAAGGCAAACCGCCATGCCCTAACATTTAACATATCTCTCTTGTGTCTTGTTTGTATTCAAATTTAGGAATCTTGGAGGCTTGGAAACCATTGATGATAAAGTTACAAGGTTACTCAAGTCTTCTTCTCATTCAACAAATCGAAATATCAACAAAAAGTAATTTTCAGGCTTGAATCCGACAGTTTCTGAAGCAGAAACCTATAGAAGATAGAAGTGAAGATCTAGACCTACAGATTCACATCCTGAATTTACAGATTCCTGCAGGAGGAATGATTCACCATGCATGGAAAATTAGTCCCACTTGTAGGCCTGAAAACTAATTTTCTCATAATTCAACTCTCAGTAGTTAGAAAAATGTTTTCAGAAGTTTTCACCAGAAGCAGGACTGATTCGCCATCTGTGGAAAATCAGTCCCATTGGCCATAAACAATGACTTCAAAAAGATTCCAGAATCTTCTAGCAACAGTAATCTGCCTCCAGGTGCACTATGCTCAGTCTCATCCATTTATGTTTTCATTTGTTTAGGTTTCTAGTTCATATTTGCAATCAACATTGTGTTTTCCAACATCTTGCATTAGATTAGTTTGCATTCATTTATCTGCATTTGTAAGCATTCAAACACATCCACACACACTTCACACCCCTTTTTCCATTTCTTCTAGTGTTAACATAAGTATTTTTGGCCCACCTTTCTCCTTCTAGGTGAAAAACCCTAAGAGTGATAGAAAGCAAGTAGGTGCCAAAATCTATGTTACATTTTGGTGAACCTGCTATTTGAATCCATTCTTTTCTAATTTTGGAGTCCATTCATTATCCTAGAGATAGCTTGTATTGCATTTGGCATTCTAGGGTTTCATTTTTGCATGTGTAACAAGTGCATCATAGATTGCATTTTTAGATCTTAAATCATTAAAAAAAATTTGAAATTTTGCATTTTTCACTTAGATCTACATCATAGAACTCAAAAAACATAAAAAATCATTCTGAAATCTCTGAAAAATCCCAAAAAAGTACATACTAGGACTCATTTGCCACCTTGGGTGAATCAGTCCCTTTTGGCCTCTGAAATTGTCTTGTACAGGGTTGAAAACCTTGATTTCTAGCTTTTGTTTCCTGTCATTACCTAACTGCATCCATTAGTTGAGTTTCTATAGCATGCATTTCATGATATTTAGTCTAAATTAGCTCATTTCATCCATTGTTAAATTCCATTTTGGCATTAGCAACATTTCATTTTCAGATTAGTACTTGGTGTATTCAATAAATTACTTTATTTGAAATCTGAAAAATTGCATTTCATCCTATGTTTTTATTGCATTTTCTTAGACATAAGCCCTATTTACATTCATGGAACTTAGACTTTTGCAAATTTCATGTTCAACTCTATTTCATAGTCCTTTTAGATCAGCTGACATTGAGGAGACATTAGCAAATATAAACATCCAACAACAAACAAATTTCAAACAAACGATTGAATATAGAAATGGTATCTCATCCAAGCCACTTAGTAGTGATGATGTCGATAAGTTAGATGAGTCCCTAATGGGAATCCTCTCACTCACTTCATCCTATAATGATTTTCATGAGAAACCTAATGAAATTAATGACAACTTATCCTCCAAACCGTTTAGTAGCAATGATTGTGCCATGTTAGATGAAGCCCTTAGTGGCTCCATCTCTCCTAGATCATCCATTAAAGGTTTGACACAAGAAGATGAAAGCATCGATGCTCATGATAATCATAGTTCTTCTTCTCCCAATATCTCTCCTACATGTGACAAAGATATTTTGGTGCTAGAAGATACACTAATTGAGAATCATGACAATGTTAAAATCTCCTCTTCTATAACCTTTCCCACTCAACAAGACATCATAGAACATGTAAATTTAAATGTTTATAATCATACTAATCAACCCCTTTCTTCTCCTAATATATTCTTTACATATGAAGAAGATAGTTTAGTGTTAGAAGATATTGCTAGTGAAACTCATGAAAATCTTATTCATCCCTTTCCTAATGCCCCTACCATTTGGGAAGACCTATTTGAGCACAAAAATCCAATCATTAGTAACCATGAAATTCCTAGTTATCCTTCTCTTGATGCCTCTCCTATGAGCGATGAAGCTATCTTTCCAAATCCACTTCTAACATGTGATGAACATATTAGCTCTCCTCCTAAGTTTGATATTATGGCACATAAGAATGATACCTTAAAGCAAGCACACAACTAAATAGAGTCTCCTTCTCCTATCCTCGCTCTTGATCCTCAATCAAATCCAACCCTTCATCATCCCCCTGTGTGTACTAAGAAACAAGCTCACAATACACCCAACCTCATTCTTCCAAATCATAGTCTTCGTGATTGTCCTTTCATATAAATTCACCCATCCAACAAACCTTCACTCAACATTCATACTATCACCAACCATTTTTCCAAGAAACCTTTAACCTTGTTACATCCTAAATCAATACATAAATAACATTAGTTGTTGCTCCTTGCCATGTAATAGTTGTAGGATCATAGCATTCTCACTATTACATGTTTCGCATCCCTTGCAAGGAGCAGCATACCGTCATCCACTTTAGGCTCACCCTTGTCCTGCACTAAGTGGGGGGCAAAGGGTTAGGTAGCCTTATCCCTTGTGTGTCACTTGTTGTCTCTTTCAACTACTTGTTAACTTTTTATGAACATATAAGAGCAAGCTTGAGATGTGAATGACATATCTTAAGATTGACTCGCATGTGACATACTCCCTTTCTTTGTTTTTCATTTTTCCTTGACATGACGCAGCTTACCTTCAAAACATATGACTTGGCATAGGGCTTTCTAAGTTGGCTCTCATTCCCTGTTGCTTTTTCTTTCCTTCTCTACTTTAAAGTAATTTCTCACAGAACAATGTGTAGCAATTCCTTTAAAGTGGGGGGCATACATTACCATAATTCATTTGCATTATTGGTTCCTAGTGCAGCCTTTTCGTTTACGCAATGCATTCGTCACTTTGTGGATGACATTGGGTGTGATGTCCTTCATAATTGTGATCTATCTAAGCATACTGCATTCCTCTTGGTGGCCTGATATGACACATTGTATCCCTTAAGTTGCTAATATACTATACTTTGATGTTCCCTAAGTGAACTAACCTTGCACAAACTGAACAAGACTCCTTCGAACATTTTACACTTTTTGCATTTTACATTTTTTCCTTTTTTCCACCTTGCATAATGCAGCTTGCATGACTACGGCACTTTGTCTTTTTGTTCATAGCATTTTTCCTTGTGGCGCCTTGTTAAAGTTATCAATAGGTATAACTTTAATATGGTTGAGCGGGAAGCCCACCTAGCAGCATGACTTTTCCTCATAGCCACTTTTGTGATTGTGAGTGCATACCAACTAGCGTATGTATCTTACCTTTTTGGGCTTTCTCACCCCATGGACAACTAATTCTATGGCCCCAAAGTGAGTGCAATTGGGCCTTCTCATCCGGTGAACCGTCATGTGTTTTGTCACCCTAAAGTGAGTACACATTCTCTTTTCCAAATAATTAGCCAAGATCTAATCCACAACTAGTTGGATTAACATTCTTTATTTCTTCCTATTCTAAATCACTTTCTTCATGTTTTAATTAAATAAGCAACTTTAATTAGTTAGTTTTATTTAATTAACTCCCTTTTATTAAATTCAAATTTTATATTTGAATTTGAGCACATTTCTACTAACTTCTCATCTTCCACCTCATCATGTGTCTCATGAAAATAAATATTCTTAATATTTAAATTGGCATTTATCTCAATAAATCCTAACCAATTCTGAGACACTTGGCTTCCTCCTCCATTTGATTCCTCTCACACTTGGAAATTTGTTCCATTAAAGGGAACACTCTCCTTGATTCTCTCCAACCTCTTCACTCTCGACTGTTCATCTCTGCAAATCAAATCTGAATTGTTGAATCTTGCCAAATCAGCCTATGCCTTGAAGAAATCTATAAATAGAGCCTTATTTACAACATTTCATATAGAGAATTGAGCATAAGTACATTCTCTAGAAATTTCATTGTGATCTTAGCATCTTAGCATTGAGCATTGTTAGCATTTTCATTTAGTATCATTTAGTTTAATCAATCATGGCTTTAGCATTAGCTGCATCTTAATTTCTGCAATCACATCATAGCATTTCCATTATCAATATCATAGCATTATCATAATATTTGCATAATCATTTACAACATATCATTTAGCAATCAATCATGTAGAAAGGTTTATTGCATTTCTAGCATCTCGTTCTTTAGGTTGTCATTTGACAAGTCTAGTGCATACAAACAAATCTGAGAGCCATAATGACTTGAAAAATCCTTGGAGATAGAGGACAATGGGATGACTTTAGAGAGTTTGTTTGTATCAATTCGATTAGATTTGTTATTTGAATTCTCTAATATAATGTTTCATTGATTGTGTTGTATTACTCTTACACTCACACATACATTTTAATACATCACATACATTTTGGTGCCCACCGTGGGGCCCAACCCCATTTTTAACATTTTTTGGCAAGTTTTTGTCCACATATTTGGTCGTGAATTTCAATGTAGTGCACCCAAAGCATCTTTTAGCGCATCCAACTACTCTTTTGGCACATCCGATTTCTATCCCAGCGCAATTGGTTGTTCTTTTGGCACATCTGGGCTCTGTTTCGATGCATCTAGCTACTCTTCTAGTGCATACAGGACTTTGGTTTTTATTTTATACTTTCCATATTAGTGTATTTGGTTTGTTTTGTAGCGCATATAGTGCATCTTCTAGCACATATGGTTTCTATTTTGGTGCATTCAGTTTTATTTGCAGAAACTCAAAATTTGAGAAACTAATTTAGGTCTTTTTATTTTGCGGGTGATTTCAACGTTGTCAAAGACAATTATCAGAAACTACTAATGGTGTTTGTAGGGAATGGAGTTAATTTTGTCTTCCTTTGATTAAATTAGGAACCTAATTTAATTAAGAGGTTAATGAACCCCATGTATATTGTGCTTGTAAAGTGATAGGCCTATGCTCTCCCCTTCACTGGGTGACCAAAATGCCAGACTCACTCTTTCATTTAATGCATTACCCCCTTTAGAAGGCCTGCCATAGTGGGAAAAAATACTCACCCTATGGGAATGACCTAAGTGGGAACTGCTAAAGCCAAGTATTCCAACCCACTATAATCAAACATGATTGTGAGGAAACTCCCAGTCAACAGTAATCTGCATTGATAACCATCCCCAAAGCCTTTGTTCTAAAGGTTGTGAGGTCTCCTAAGGGATCTCATCATTTGTCGCACCGAACGGAAACCCTTACTAAGAACCTTAAGTGTAGTATCCATCCAAGTTAGTCTCCGAACATTTTTAATATTCACAGTGCAAGGGGAGGGAAGAATCTACCCCCAAGATACTCACCATATAACTACCAAGGATTATTGGCCAAAAGTGGAAGATTTGACTTTGATTAAGACCCGGGAAAGGAAAAAACACAAGCACCCTCTAGGGGGTGACACAGCTGTGTGAGCTAACGTAGTTCTAAGATGTGGGTTGTGATATTATAAATGACCCTTAACATTAGAAAAGTGACTAATCTATTTTCTATTGTTTAATACCTATGGAAATCAAAGGGATCAGACCAAATCCTTGAACATACACTTAATGTTTAGTTCATAGGGTGAGACAGCTATTCTACAACTTGTTGTGTTTGAAATCATTTTTCAAGAGATCATCCATTATTAATATTTAATTCACTTGGTTCACAAACAAGAAAACCAGGAAAGCTTACTGTTCAGAAGATCACTCACCAGAAACATTCAAATTCACTGATTCAAAAATAGAAAAACTAGACTAAGTTTTAAAAAATGGTGACCATTTTCCAGTTTAGTGCATTGGCTTTCTATTTTGGCACATCTGGCTCATTTTTTAGCACATACAGATTCTTTTCCAGCACATACATTCCATGTTCCAGTGCATTTACTTCATTTTTCAGTGCATCTAGGCCATATTCTAGCGCATTCATCCCACTTTCTAGCACATTTAGCTCATACTCTGGTGCATTTGGTTTCTATTTGAGCACATCCATCATACCTTTCAGCGCATTTAGGTCCTATTCTAGTGCATTTGTTCTATCTTCCCGTCCATTTGCAATCCGTTTAGCACATTTTACCTGAATCACAAACAAAGAACCAAGTTGAACATCTACCAAATAACTTGAACCATCTTTAGGGGAAGTCTAGCACATCTCGAGCTTTTTTTGGCACATTTAGCCCATCCTTCAATGCATCTAGGGTCTTTTCTAGCGCATCTGTAACATCTTTCAATGCACTTAGTCCATATTCTGGCGCATTTACCTCAGTTTCCAGCACATCATCTTTTTGTTCTTGCACATATAGGGGGCAGTCTATTGCATTTGAGTGCTTGTCTAGTGCATTTAGCTCATCTTCTAGCACATATACTTCATCTTTTAGCACATCATTTTATTGTTCTAGCACATCTAAGGAACAGTCTAGCATATCCAGTCTCAGTTTTACTGCATTTGTGCCATCTTTTAGCACATTTGGTCCAAGTTTTAGCGCATCCATCTGAGTCAAAAATATAGAGCTAATTTGAACGTCTATCAGACATTTAAAACCAAATTCAGGGATTCTTTCCTCAACATAGATCATTCATTATCACCACAGCAGGTTGAACTTGAAGAAACTAGATTTTGCAAGTGAAATTCCACCAACTAAACTTGGATCAAACCATCTTAAAGTGCCTAAATCATCAAACCTATCATCTGATTGTTAGCTAATTTTCATAATCAAGATCCATCATCCTTCATCACGAAACAACACGATGTATAATCAGATTTATCACCTTAGTCTCATCAATAGAATCCATCATTCTCTTTGACTTAGGAAATCTCCTTGGCACTCCTAAACAAAGATCAAAGTTATAGTAAACTTTAACACTTGTATGCCCGGTTTAACAAGATCACAAAAATAAAAACTCAAAGAACAAGAACTTGACAATCAAACCACCATGGCTAAAGGTGAAGAAAATCCCTTCCATAGATTCCACCAACCCAAAACTAATGAAATCACAGATGAAGACATTCAAACAGCTCAACAAGACCCCAAATTCCACATATTCATGGAAAAGGTTTTAGAAAAAGATGGAGAAAAATACTTTTTAATGCTAGCCAACCAAGGTGTTAAATTACCAACTAATTTTGATGTCAATCAATTAAAAGTAGCTCCCAAGAGGACAAAGTTTGATTCATGAAATACTGATCCAATGAATTCTTTGACCCAACAAATACAAAATCTTCAAACACAGATTCAAGACATGCAAAGAGGAACCACAAAAAGATATTTGTTACAAGACATCTGCCCATATCCTTTTGACAGAAGTCTGAATATGATACCATTTCCTCCAAATTGTGACCTCCCAAAATATGACAAATACAATGGTAAATTTGATCCTATAGATCATGTAAGAGAATTTCACACCATGAGTCTTGCGTTTGCACATGAAGAGACCTATTTGATGAGATTGTTTCCATGAAGTCTGGGTGGCCATTGCATGGAATGATTTTCAAAACTTCCACCCAGTATTAGATCCTTTGAAGAGTTGGTTAATAAATTCATCACCCAATATTCTTACAACATCCAACACAAGATTACCATGAAGGATCTTTGCAACACAAAACAGAAAAAGGGTGAATCATTTCTTATATTTTTACAAAGATGGAGAAGATTTCTTGCTAGATATGCTCATCCTATACCTAAAAAGGAAAAGATGGAAATCTTCATTGATAATCTAAACGATGAGATGAGCTATAGACTTGAATTGCAATGTCCACCCAACTTTGAGAAAATGATTGAAAATGGAATTAAAATCGAAGAAGCCTTGGTTAAGAGAGGAATTTTAAAAATATACAATGAAGGAAACAACTCAACAAACTCCTCCAATCATTATAACAACAATGAGAAACCCAAATTTTGGAAAAGAAACAAGAATGTTGGTAATGATGGTGCAGCTGAAATAGATAATGCAAAACCAGTCTTTAATCTATTAGGAATTACACCCAAGGCCAATCAAAACACCAATCAAAACAACAATCAAAATAATATTGAATCTAAACCACCACCATAATGAACACCATCAAATCGAAGAATATTTA
Organism: Sequoia sempervirens; assembly: GCA_007258455.2. Taxonomy (NCBI): domain Eukaryota; kingdom Viridiplantae; phylum Streptophyta; class Pinopsida; order Cupressales; family Cupressaceae; genus Sequoia; species Sequoia sempervirens. The sequence continues at coordinate 177,683 of VDFB02091472.1, read as the reverse complement.
CACCTATGGGATAGTCACTCGAATTAGCATTAAAAGACCACCTTGTAGCCAAGCTTATAACATTACCAGAGGCACGAGATTGGGAACCACGAGTTAAACCATCATGGTGGAATGATGCAAATTATTATGATTTTCATAGAAACAAGGATCACAAAACAAATGATTGAATGCAACTAAAACATTTGGTGCAATATTTAATCAATAAAAAGGAAATATCAATAGAAAGACCCCAAACAAATTTTGATCATGGAGCATTCAAAAATCATTTACCAAACTACAAAAAAGGGGAGTCCTCTTCAACAAATACCAAAGGGAAAAATGTGAACTATGTCTATGATTCTACCATTCTTCACATTGAGGTGGTTGGTGATCAAACTAATGACATTGAAATCAATAACAAAAAACTTTGTTGCAGCTGATAATCAAATTAATGACATCACAATTGAGCATGAACAAGACACTATTACATCTAAAAATCAACTCAATGACATCACCAGCGAATCAAATCAAATCAATGACATCTAACAAGACATGGCTGCAAATGATAATCAAATTAATGTCATTAAAATCAACGATAAACGAAACAACCAACCAATAAATGTGACCACAAGAGCATAGTCTAAGTATGTATTGAAGGGAAGTACATCCAAAGCACCCGCTGGCTCATCACATCAATACAACATTGTGGACCAATTGCAAAAGATCCCAACTCAAATATCCATATTAGAGCTCCTTAAAATTTCACCAGCTCACAAGGAAATTCTAGAAAAGGCTCTAGTGGACACCACAGTACCTACCAATTTGGAAGTTTGTCAATTCCAAGCCATGGTGGGACATTTGACCGCACCTCATTGTCTGCCATTCTTTGAAAATGATGATGCATCCCTTACCCACCCACACAATGCAACCCTTCATATTGAGGTTATCATTCATAAACATAAGGTCAAACGTGTTCTAATAGATGGAGGATCTGGTCTAAATATTTGTACTTTAAAGCTTGTTCATGCACTAGGATTCTCAGAAAATGCCATTGATGCTAGAAGAAAGATCACTATAAAATCCTATGACAATGAAGAAAGATCCTCACAAGGACTGATTATCTTACCAATCCAAGTGGTACCAATCCAAAAATATATAGTTTTTCAAGTTTTGGACAAAGATTTTCCATATAACATACTCTTGGGTCGACCTTGGATCCATGAGATGCAAGCAATGTCGTCAACGTATCATCAATGTTTGAAATTCTCATTCAATGGACAAGAGATCACCATTTCAGCTAATTCCAACAATCCTCGATATTGAAACACTCTTAAAATAGTCCAAGATACTTTTATGCCACACGGAAGGGAAGCTATCACTCCTAGTTCATCAAGCAATGATGGTCAAATCAGTTCTTTGTCAAATCAGCCTGAGAAAAAGGATCAGTCAAAAGAAAAAGGTATTGGTGATTCTAATTCCACCAACAATGAAAGTCAACTAAGTGCTTTGTCAAAACTATTTGAGAAAAAAATTCAGCTAAAAGAAAAAGGCATGGGCGAATATTCTTTTGAGCAATCCTTATGTCTATCATAGTTGTTACCTTCTCCTTAGTCGTATGGGCGGCCATCAACATCGAGACAACAATCCTCACAACCTATTACACTCTTTGATGGTAAGTTTGTAAAAGAAGGCACCCTATTGGATGAATCTAAAGACAAGGACGTTCTAAATTGGTTGTACAAAGATGAAGAAGCATCGCAAGCATCGACTTCCAATGTTTTAATAGAGCCGTATGGTAAAGGGTTTACAATCCTAGAGAAGATGGGATATGAAGGAAAAGGTCCTGTCGAAAAAAGAAAGGAAGGTATTGTGGAACTGATACAGCCTATCATAACTAATGCAAAGGACAAGATAGGGCTAGGATACAGAGAAGAGACAAAGGAAGAAACCAAGCAGCAGATTTGTGAGAGAATCCTCTAATTGTGAGATAGTTCTGAAACATACTCTAATGAATATGAATGGGACTCGCTATCTGAAGAAGATTTTCAAGATTAAGAAATTGATGTAATATAGAGGTATGCACCCACACGTATGGAGGGAAAAATTTCAGGGTCTAGACCACTTGAATTTGGATCATTACATATCGATGACTCTAGTGAAGATGATCAAACATCAAGCGAGATAGATCATTCAGAGGAGAATAACATCATAGACCTTGACATTGCTATCGAACACTTTGACAATGTTACCATCATGACACTCACCCCTTTTGACTTTAACCAATCTGATGTTTCTTTACGATTAGTACACCCCAAACTAATTGACTGGGACCAAACCGAGCTGCTTGATATCCCTATCTTTCTGAACGATGATGCCATTGTGAACTTCCTTTGGTCTAATAATCCTAAAACATGTTCCACCAATGAATCTAATAATGAAGCTTCAAACAAGGGGAGTGCCAAATCTCCTAGCGACAAAATGAATATTAAAAATTGATCTAATGGTGAAAACCATTTAATAGCAATATTAGATCAAGAAAAAGTAAAAATAAATAGTGTATCCAACAATGAAAACCTTTCTGAGGCACCGAAGGATGGGAGATTTGACACTCTTCCCAAGCACTATCATGAGAGATCTTCAGTAACAGTTGATCCCACAAAATCCATCAACATTAGTACACCCGAAATAGTCAAGACTCTACATCTAGTAGCATCCATGACAGAGGAAGAAAAACCAAGCTTCACCAAATTCTTTGAGGAGAGACAAATCAACTTTGCTTGGTCCTACACTTATATTCCAAGGATAGATCCAGATCTTATAATGCACCATTTATCCCTACCACCTGGAGTGAAGCCAATGAAGCAAAAATTGAGAAAAATGCATCCACATATTGCCCTACTAGTGAAAGCATAATTGAAAAAACTATTAGACGCAAGACTCATCCAACCTATTGATTATGTTGAATGGATCTCAAACATTGTACCAGTTTTTAAACTAGATAATAGCATCAGGATATGCACAGATTTCAGAGATCTTAACAAGGCTTTCCCAAAGGATGACTTCCCTTTTCCCAACATAGACATCATTGTGGATTTAACGGTAGGTCATGCAATGCTATCACTCATGGATAGATTTTCAGGCTATAATCAAATAAAAATTACACTAGAAGACCAAGACAAAAAAACTTTCACATGCCCATGGGGTACATTCTATTGGAACGTCATGTCTTTTGGGTTAAAGAAAATAGGAGCAACCTATCAACATGCAATGACAACCATTTTTCATGACATGATTCACACCTTCATGGAGGATTAGGTGGATGACCTGCTAGAAAAATCATTCACTAGGGAAGGACATTTGGAAATCGTAGATAAAATCTTCACCAGGTTGGAAAAGTTCAATGTGCATCTAAACCAGAAGAAGTGTGTATTTGGAGTGATATCAGCTAAACTCTTAGGATATATATAGTCTCAACTAAAAGCATTGAGGTAGATCTAGTGAAAGTTAAAGCCATCATGGAAAGGCCCCCACCTAAGAATATCAGCCAACTAAGATCTCTATAGGGACGATTTCAATCTATCAAAAGGTTCATCGCACAACTGGCCGACAAAAGTCATCATTTTACACACTTGCTACACAAGAATGTTTCTTTTAAATGGGATGGAAAATGTGAAGCTACTTTCAATCAACTGAAACAATATCTGATGATCCCACCTATCATGGTACCACCAACAGAAGGAAAACAACTACTACTCTACATAGCAACTACTAAAGTTTCTTTGGGAGATTTGCTAGCACAAGAAGACTCAACAAGAAAAGAAAGGGTGATCTATTACATCAATGGGACACTAAATGGCTATGAGATTAACTACACATTCATTGAAAAAGCATGTTTAGCAGTAGTCTTTTCTACTAAACAATTGTGACACTACATGTTAACACACACCATCAAATTTATAGCCAAGATCAATCTATTGAAATATCTACTCGGCAAAGCCAATTTAACAGGAAGACTAGCAAAGTGGGTAATGATATTGAGTGAATTTGACATCTAGTATGTGGATAGAAAAGCAATCAAAGGCCAAGCAATAGCAAACCAATTATCTGAAGCACCATTGCAAGATGATCATTCTATGCACGTTGAATTTCTAGATGCAGATGTCCTCACAGTGTCAACACAACAGTGGATATTATACTTTGATGGATCTTACACGCAACATGGATTAGGTGTTGGAATTCTATTTGTCACTCCTTAAGGACATACGATTCCAAAATCCTACAGGTTGATGTTTCCTTGCACTAACAACATAGCTAAATATGGAGCATTAATCATTGGTATCAAGGTAGTTGTGGAGGGGAAAATCATAGAGTTACAGGTTTATGGAGATTCTCAACTAGTCATAAATCAAGTTAATGATGACTATCAGAAAAAAGATGACAAGTTGATGTTGTACAAGAGAATGGTGGATGATTTCAAGAAGTACTTTGTTGAAATAAAATTTGAGAAAATTTCCAGAGTGGACAACAAAGCTGCAGATGTCATGGGAACCATTGCCTCTCTTCTACATATACTAGAGAAATGAGCTCGTTATGAATTCATGGTGGAAAAATTGTTTAATCCCGCCTATGATGATCCTGAATCCCAAGTTGTGTACCATCTAGTTGAGTTTGAGGCTTCAATCTATGGGAAGATATATACCTATCTAAAAGACAATATCCTACCACCTGATCTATCTCAAAACCAAAAATGTAACTTTATCTGACAAGCATCTCGACACACCTTGATAGCTGATATACTTTACCGATGAGGTCTCGATGGTACTCTCCTTCGATGTATTGAACATAACGAATTTGAAACCTCTTTACAAGAGGTTCATGAAGGTATATGTGGAACTCATTCAAGTGGTCTTACTCTCGCTAAGAAACTCTTATGCTTGGGGTATTACTTGTCAAACATGGAGAAGGATTCTTTTCAATTTGTCAAGAAGTACAAGAAATTTCAAGTCCATGGAAACATTATACATGCACCAGCACAGGAACTACAACCATTCGCATCAACTTGGCCTTTCTGTCAATGGGGACTTGATCTTGTCAGAAAAATTCACCCATCTTCCTCCAACAGACACAAATTCATAATCACAGCCAGGGAGTATTTCACAAAGTTGATTGAAGTCATACCATTGACCACCATAACTAGCAAACAAATTGCCTCTTTTATCTTGAATTACATTATCTATCAATATGGCATCCCTAGTTCCATTGTCACTGAAAATGGTAGACCTTTCAAAAATCAAGATGTCTAGGAATTGTTGGATACTATGGTTGTGTTGCTGATATGTGGTTGTCATTGATGTCAACACTATTAGCATTTGTTGTATTAGTTGTTGTATATGTCCAGGATATTGAGAAAATTATAAAAGAAAGTATTTTAGGTTCCCAGTGGAACTGTGTAGGTCATGAAGGTGTCTTGTTCTTTACATTAAAGATTAGCTGGTGTGGATTAAAAGGTTTATTTTTTAGTGTATCTAGATCATATACCAAAAGTTTCAGAGGTCCACATGAAGTTTTGATTGTATTATAGTCTGATAGTTTTTCTGTGGTCTCTATCAGTGTTCCTAAATAAAGATTGTGTGATTCTGTTAATCTCAGTTGTTGCAGATGTTTCTCTATTGTTTCCTGGTGTTCTTAGATGTCTCTAGATCATTCTCTATCTTTGTGGTACGTCCACATTAATCGGAGAGCACGTGGTTGAAGATCTTTTCTTGCGCATGTTCAGTTTTTCGTGTTCCTGGCCGACATATTGGTGGTAGCGGGTTGTGGATCTTCGTGGTGAAATTAATTAAAGTATTTTTGGGTTGGATATCTTAGTGTGGGTCTCCAATATGTTGTGGCCAACCTTGGTGGATTCACATTAAAAATTTATTTGTAAAATTGGGTCGACATTGCAAATATGCTTTATTTTCCTGGTCCACCAAGCTATGATGAAATCTCATGTAGCGGATATATAAGTGCAATTGTTTCTTCAGTGAAGTGTGTGATTCGTATGCTGAGAGTGCTCCTATGTGTGTATGTGCAAATATCATTTCATAGCAGAGCAGACTATGAAGAAGATTGAGGGAAGTGTGAAGAAGATTGAGTGAAATGTGAAGAAGGTTTTATGAGCTTAATTGGGACTGTAATCAGGCTTGTGCAGAAGCTATTTTCTCAGTTCATACCCTCCGAATTTTAATCCTATTTTGTATTGTTGGGTAGTGAGCCCCTTTTGTATTTGAGCAGCGAGCTCTAGGTAGTGTGCCTGAATGCATGTGCATTCCCCTTGTAGACAATGAAAATTTTCCTAAGCCTACGAGTGTCATTTTTCTTCATCCTCGTCCTTCGATAATTGAATAATTTTAGTTATTCAATTATGTTTGATCATATTCCTCTATTAATTAAATAATTTTTAATTATTTAATTAATTCACTTTCTAATATTTATTCTATCTTGATCGATTAAATAAACTAATTGTGTCACTAATTTCTCCCTCTTCTTCAATAGTTAAATAAATTATTATTTATTTAATTATTTTGTCACCTTTCATCTATAGTTAAATAATTACCATTAATTATTTATCTATTCATGGCCATTTAATTCTTCCATAGTTAAATAATTATTAAAATTATTTAACTATCCCATGCCACCTCCCCTATTAAATAATTAATCTAAATTAATTATTTAAGGTCTAATTTTCATATCTCCATTAATTAAATGCTCCTCTTTTCATTTTCTCCAAATAAATAATTTGAATAAATTATTTATTTTCTACTTGTCCATTTCCTCCGCTCTCTCCATTTTTGAATAAATAATTTAAAATAAATTATTTATGCACCACCTAGTAAAAGATGCTCTGTCATAATCCCCTGTCATAACATTCATTTCTGTCATAGCCTGCATGTCTTGCATGTCTGTCATAGTTTTCAGGCGTCATAGCTTTTCCATGCATGGCATATTTTTGGTGCATCAATTATGGACCGTTGATCTTGGCATCTTTTCTGAGACTAAATTTCAACCATCCATTTCGTAACCTCCCTCTCATGCATTCCCATCCATTGATCTTGGAATCTTTCTAGAAGATTAATCTCAACTGTCCATTCGAAGGGTTGTTTATAAAAGCAACCTTCCTTCTCCATTTTCACCTTAACAGCTATTCTTCTCCAACTTTCTACTTACAATTTGCAGGTATTTGCACAAGTTAGACTACAAATCTGAGGGCATATTTGAAAAAGGAGAAATAGGAGAGCAAGAGAAGTGATTCAAGTTCAAGCATGGGGAGTATTTTGATTTCATGTTTAATTTTCCTTATGCTTTTATTGTTTTCTCTTGTTTGGGTGAGGTTAATAGTTTAGAAGTGTTGGTTGTCACTTTGTCTATGCTATTTTATTTGTGACCCCATCTCACATTGGTGAACCCGACGTGAATCTTACAATTTTGTAGAGAAATTTGTGTGTTTTCTTGTTTATTTTCATTGTTTTGTAGGTTACAGCCAAGAATTCATATGAAATCCCGTCATCTTCTTTTGAACACAAAAAAATGAGTGCATAAAATATTTTTAAATGATTATCTGGGTTTTGCAGGCCTCGTTCTTAGTTTTTCAGAACTTTAAATGGTTTAAAATTTCATTAAGATTTGAGAAAGTTATGGCCATTTTAGTGATCACATTTTTTTAAGATTTAGTTGTTAATATCTGAATTTTCTTTTGTTTATAACACTTTTGTCTTGCAGGATTTTGCAAAACTTTTTCTGGGTTTTGAAGCTCTATGTCTTAGCTTTCCATAGATATCTACAGTTTAAAATTTTGTTTAATTTTGAGAAATTTATCACTCTTTTAGTTTGTTGTTTTCATTCAAGTTTTTTTTTTTGGTTTACTAATCTTTTGTTTGTAGCATGTGGCTTAGGAGTGGGGCTCCCAAAAACTGCTTCTTTTGTAGCAACAAAAAAATTGAGCTCTTAGTTTTTAGTTTTCTTTGATTTCCTTTTCTTAGTTTAGTTTAGTCTCTTCATTTTCTAGTTTAGTTATTTACTAACTTTTAAGTTTTAGTTTGGTTTTTAATCTCTTGTTCTAACTTAGTTTTTTGCAGCTTTCTCGTTGGTCCAAGACATTTATGAAACTACTAACTTGTGGTTTTGCAGCTCCATTAGTCGAAGATGCATTTCTCAAACAATGTGTTTTTGGTTTCTAGTTTAGAAAACACTTCCATTGGTGCATTAAAATGAACATGTTTTTTATTTTGTTTGACTGTGCTTGAAGGTGGTACATGATTATGCTCTCACCTTGTGAAAAGTAGGTTATCAAAAAACCAAACCCACCTTATTTTATGTCACCCTCATGACTCAATAATCGAAGTATCCTCTCCCCTTTCGCTTTCGAGTGATCCTAGGTGTAAAAGAAACGGTTATTATTTCTAGAAATGGGTCTGTCTTAAGGGAAAATGTACTCACCGTAAGGGACAACCTGACCGGTAATGGGCTAAAGCCAAGCCACTTCCAGCCGGGATATAAAATGGGTGCTTGAGGAAAGTTCAAGTACCATGAGTGCGGATGTGTCACACGAACGGAGTGGTACTCCCATAAACCCTGTTGAGCATAACCTCTTTAGGCTGGAGTGCCATGTAATTAGTGATTAATCTCTTGCCCCATGTGTGGCTACTCGAACGGATTCCCTAACTAGACACCTATTGTTTTAGAAGCCAACCATTCTCAGCCATTGCTTGGTATAGTACAGGGTACAATATCATGCCCGAAGATACTCACTACTAACTCCCTTGAGTAGAGATAGCAATTCTTAGGAAGTGACTACCCAGGAATCCGAGGTTGGTGTGCCCGTAGAAGTGAGTGTCATGGAGGGGAGCCAGTTCCACCAAACTTCTAAGCTATCCGCTCTCGAGAAGGAGAGGTATTCAGCATCAATCCAGGGTATATCAGTGGGATATACCAAGTATACAAACCCTTGGCCTATTCGGATCATGTTTGTCTTGCATGTGTTTGCTTACACTAAAACATTGTGCTTGTCAAGTGTTTTCTGAATTTTCAAACAATATACACAACATTCACAAATCTAGACACAAACAATCGACCTTAGAAAACTCAAACTTTTCTACAAAACATCAAAAAACAGTCTCAGCCTTCTGTCAAACATTTTTTTCTAAGAGGTCTCTGTCAGAAATCAGCTTTGAAATTGCTCAAAATCCTTATTATTCAACCATGAGTTTGTATTCTTGACCATAGGCTTAATCTTTCAAATTTTAGTTGCATACATTAGGTTCATAATCATCATTTTTAGCATTAGCTTGACCTTAGGTTTTCATTTTTGCATACTTTGGATTAGGCCAACCTTATCACAATTTTCAAAATCATTGTTTTCGAAACTAGGTTATCTTGGACTTAGTCATAATTCCTATTCTCAGTCATTGTCCCTTTTGTGAGAATTTCCAACTCAACAGTCTAGTTAGAAAAACTCACTAGTCATCTTGACCTTGTTACTTTGTCATTTTCAACAAGTCCTTTGGTAACCAAAATCAAAAACAAAGATTAAGCTTAGAGTGGTTAGGTACTCCCGTCTCCATTCATTTTAGTTCATACCTTGTATACTTTATTCCTTAAAATCCAAAAATATTGTGTATACTAGTTGTCATTTTGAACCTAGAACTTACATTAGTTACCTTTTTATTCAATTTCATCACCTTAGTCCTCATTTTGCACCTTGACCTTGTAATTTTCCTAGTCCACATTGTCATTTTCCTAATCAGCGTTGTCATCCAAGTCAACATCGCCATCCTAGTCACCTTGGCTTTTGGCATACTTGCATTATCATCTCTTTGCATCGTCGTCCTAGTCACCTTATCTTTTGCCATACTTTCATTATCATCTCTTTGCATTGTCATCCATTATCACACAAAAATACAAAAACATAGACTAGTGTCACACTTGCATTGTCATCATCTTCATTTGAGCAATTTCCTAGATGGTGGAAACAAGACTTCAAAGAAAGAAAAGACAAGTGGAAGACTTTGGACAAGACTTTGACAACACCAACACCAACACCAATCCCAATGACTGGATTTATGACAACCCATTTGGAAATTTGAACGTACAATCATCCATGAGCATGTCAACTTCCTTTCAAAATCCACTTTTCGAACAATTCATACAGAGAGACCAAAATGGACAAGTACTAGCTAAGGATTTAGATGTTGCCACTCAAAACCCTAACATAGCTTAATTTGTAGAAGAATTGGTCTTGAACGATCCTGGTAGATACCTTGCTATGCTTTTGGACCAAGGGGAAAAACTACCAAAATGCTTTGACATTAATACCATAAGACCTTATTCTCTGGACAACGCAACACAAACCATGACATCTCATCAAAACACGAACAATTCCCCCAATAGCAATAACATTGTGGTCACCACACAAGTTGCTACTAACACCATTAATGTGACATCTAGTGGCACCATAAGTCAAAACACCTCCACCTCAACTAATACAACATCTATTGGAGGAACATCTACTATGTCCATGCCTACAACGTCCACATCATCATCACAAACAATAGGAATAACTGTTGGGTTCACATCAACAAGAGAAAATCCCACAAAACCTATGTTGGGATCTTCATCTATGAAAAAGGGGGCATCTTCATCACAACCTTATGGTGGAATCTCATTTAATTCCTTTGGAGGAAACCCGTGGCATGTCTTCATTCAAGGCCCACAACACAACATTAATACATCGTCGCAATTAAACATCCCACATGGACAAGGACAAAATATGAACATCCCACATGGACAAGGACAAAATATGAACATCACACATGGACAAGGAAAAAATATGAATATCTCACATGGACAAGGACAAAATATCCACATACCATATGGACACTTCCAAGGAACAAACATCAACATGCTACATGGACAATTCTTTCAACAAGGACAAGGAACTCAAATGACACAACAAACGTGTAACTTTGGAAATCAAATGAGTCAGGGATTTTAGATACCTCAAATACAAAAAAACATGGTTGGGTCACATATTCCCAAATACTCATCCCAGATTCATACTCAACAACAAATTCCCACTCACAACTAGCAATATCAGCAAACACCTAATCAGAACATACCATACTTTCAAGCACCCAATGATCCCATTGTACATGCCTTGCTAGCAAAAGTGGATGACCTTCAAAAATAGATGGAAAATATGAAAACCTCTGACAAGAAGACACAAATTCCATACAACTTATGTCCATATCCTTTTGATACAACTTTGTAAATGCCACCATTTCCACATGGTTATGTCGCTCCAAAATTCAACAAATACAAGGGTAAAACAAATCCACTTGACCGCATCAGATATTTTGTAACAAGTTGTGTGGATATTTCTCATGAGCACACATATCTAATGCAAATTTTTCCTAAAAGCCTCGCAGGACCAGCCCTAGAATGGTTCTATACACTGCAACTCAGAATTCAATCATGGAAAGAACTTGCTGAAAAGTTCATGAAAAATTACACATACAACATTGACATAGACACCTCCATTACCAACTTATGCCAGCTCACACAAGAAGATGCAGGTGAAACCTTTTTACCATTCATTCAAAAATGGAGGGGCCTAGCGAGTTGTTGTCATATAGACATACCTAAAAAAGAAAAAGTCGACATGTTCGTACAAACATTAATGAGCCCACTAAAAAATGGCTTGTGTGTTCATTGTTGCACAACTTTTGCGAACCTAGTTGAACAAGGTGTCCAAGCTGAACAAGCCCTCATTGCTGAAGGAAGACTAAAATATGGTCCCAAAAACACAAACGCAAACCCTCCTTCTACTGACAAAACTAACTTCTGGGTTAAGAACAAACATGTCACCAATGATGGTGTAGTTGATGCTACGGTTGTCAACATTATGGGTCCGATGATTACCCTAAAAGGGACACAACCATAACACACATAAATGATGATGCAAACCTATGTTGCAAATGCTATCCAGACAAATCAGAATAACCAAGGCAATCAAAACAATCAAAATCAAAGGCAGCCTAGACAACCAAGACAATTCCCTAAAGGACGCACATACACCCCCTTGGGTGAGCCTATTGAAGAAGTTCTCAAGAAATTCCTTTAGAATGGTGTCATCACACTTGAGGACCCCAAACCATATGACCCTGGGTAGTTTAAACCATCTTTCTAGGATGATAATGCATTTTGTGAATTTCATCAAATAAAAGGACATAAAACTTCTTCTTGTAAACAATTGAAAAATTAGGTACAAGACCTTATTGAAAAGCATATCGTTGAAGTTGGTGGACCACAATTTGATTCTAATGCGGATCATACAATACACAAAAACCCACTGCAAGATCATGGTTCAGGAAACCATTCTACGTCAAACCCTAATAACAACAATCGTGCCAACCATGCCCGTATTGGATATGATTATTCTGGAGGACCTATCATACATCACATTAGAGCAACTGATGAACATGTTTGCACACTCACCGTTAGAAAGGCCCCTGAATGCAATGTCACCACCCACACCGGAAAGGTTGCCATAGTCGGCCCTCCTCCCCCTAGACAACCAAAGGTAACAATAGCAAGCCCGTGCACTTCATAGCCGCAATTGCGTCCACAAAACAAGCAGTCCCAACCTAAAGGAAACTTTAATCTTATTGACCAACTTGGAAAACACCCGCACAAATCTCTATTCATGAGTTGTTATGCATCTCACCTACCCATAAGGCCATCCTAGATAAAACATTACAAGAATCCTCTGTTTCCCAAGATATCAATGTCAGCCAATTCGAAGCCATGGTAGGATATCTCATGACTCCCCACCATATCACCTTTTCTGACCAAGACTATTTGTCATCCAAATCCAACCATAATGATTCCCTTCATATTTAAGTTCTTGTTCATAAACACAAGGTCAAACGAGTCTTAGTAGATGGCAGAGCAGGACTGAATATATGTTCCTTAAAATTGGTCAAGGCACTAGGCTTTTTTGATGCTTGCGTAGACACCACAAGAAGCATTGTTATCAAGGCATATGATGATGAAGAATGTTCCTCTCGGGGCATAATTACACTCCCAATTTGGATTGGGCCAGTCATTGTCGACGCCACTTGTCAAGTTATGGATTTCGACCTCCCATACAACATTTTACTTCATCGACCTTGGATCCACACACTGAAAGTCGTCCCCTCCATGTGTCACCAATGTTTGAAGTTTCCATTTGAGGGCATTGAGATTACTATATATGGAGACCCTAATCCATTCCAATATTGTACCAACTTACGTGGTGTATTAGAATGCCAAGTTCCTATCAATAGGGAAGCTCTGACGTCCTTGTCTTCCAAATTCATTGACCCCTCAACACTCGTGAAGTCTTCCGCCTCTTCACCCACTGCATCTACTTCTGCTTCTTCCACCACCATGACCGCTTCCATAACACCTACCGATTCATTTATCACCCCAAGCATCGACCTGGGCTTCCAAATGCAGGACCAAGGATGTGGAGAATACAAGCTAAATATGGCCTATTGCATAACCAAGATGCCCAAGTCTCCCCAGGTCTATGGAAAACCTTGCTTTAGAATACAGGCAAAAGAAATCTTCAAGGTTCCTCCAAATACAGTTTTCATTAAGTGGGGTGAAATGAGTCAAGAGGACACAGATGATATACTATGTTGGATTTATAAAGAACCACAAGATTTGACTCCCTTTCCAATAGCAATATATGGAAAAGGATGCAACATGATAAAATCAAAAGGCTATGATGGAAAAAGCGGTCTTAGCAAGGATAAGAATGGAAGGCGTGAGCCATTATCAGTTTCAAAAAGACCAAGACATCTTGGGTTAGGGTTAGGTCCACGAGAATCTAGTAATCCAAGTACTAGTGTGCTTCCATGTGAGTTAGTGTATGCTTCAAACTGTGTTGAGACAACTGAGGACACCTCCTCTGAAACTGACTCTCACAAATGGGAATTTGGTTCTCGGCGATTTTTAAGTGACTGTTGCCTTGACAAATTATTCCTTGAACCTAGTGAGCCTACATTTGAAGAACGATTTTGGAAAATGTTCAAGATCGATACAACACCAAATGATGCCAAGTCTAGATCACATCCTATGCCCATTCATCCTAGCCTCAATGCAACTGTCTAGTCACCCTAAATAGATGACCATCATGTGGAATCACTTGAACTATCACTTGCCACTACTGACCCTGCCCTTGATGCTACTCCCTTTATCCCTTACTTCACTTGTGAGTATGAAACAAGCGAAGGAGAATACTGGATAGAATCTGACATAGAGTCAGATGATGACAACTTCATTTTCAATGTCTCGATGTCCATTTACATGCTCTCTGCATCATCTCTTCAATTTGCAAATGTTGATGATGGAATATCCTTAGTTTACCCTGACCTAATTGACTGGAACCAGCAAGGCCCACCAGTAATGGACACTTTCAAAATGATGAGGCTCTAGTAGAATTTATAGGGCTACGTGAAGGCATTCCAAATGGGGATCACAAATTTGGGTTTACTATTGACTTGGATTGTCCTACTTATTTTTGGGAGACTGCACCATCCTCTAGTCACAAAATTAAAAAGAAAAATAAAACAAAAAAATGACATGTCTCTAGGTGAAAACCGAAAGGCACCTTTTGTCAAAAAAATAGTAAAAATAAAGGACATATCCGAGGGTGAAAACCTCCTTGAGGCGCCCAAGGGTGGAGGAATGGAATTTCTCCCCGTAGACAGAGAAAACTCAACAATGCTTTTCGAGGACACCATAGCGGTTAATATAGCTACTATGGAGGACCCCAAAATGGTTCTCTTTGCGGCATCATTGACAAAAGCTGAACAACTAGAATTTCAAAAATTCTTCTCAGAACGCAAGATAAACTTTGCATGGTCTTATGCTGACATGTCAGCATTAAATCCTGAGTTAGTCTTACATCACTTTCCATTACTCCCAGATTCCAAGCTAGTAAAACAAAAGTTGAGAAAAATGCACCCGCAAGTTGCATTACTGGTTAAAGTTGGACTCAAAAAATTATTGGATGTACAGGTTTTATCAGGTCAATTGACTATACATAATGTATATCCAACCTCTTCCTCATCACCAAGTATACTGGACAAATTTTCATATGCATAGACTTCTGAGATCTCAATAAAGCATGTCCTAAAGATGATTTCCCTCTGCTGAACATTGACATCATTGTGGACCTTATAGCTGGATACGAGATGTTGTCCCTTATGGATGGTTTTTCTGGTTATAATCAGATCTGTATTGCCCCTGAAGACAAACACAAAATTTCTTTTACATGCCCTTCAAGTACATATTGTTGGACTATAATGTCGTTTGATCTTAAAAATGTAGGCGCTACATATCAAAGGGAAATGACAACAATATTTCACGACATGATACACACACTAATGGAGGACTATTTGGATGACCTTTTGGAAAAATCATTGACAAGAAAAGACCATCTTTTAGTATTAGACAAAGTTTTCAGGAGGTTGGAAGAATATAATGTCCGATTGAACCCGAAAAATTGTATTTTTGGTGTAACATCAGGCAAGTTATTGGGATACATTGTCTCTCGTAGAGGCATTGAAGTTGATCCCGCTAAAGTCAGAGCTATATTGGATATTCCTTCTCCTAAGGGAATTGGTGACCTAAGAATGCTACAAGGCAGGCCTCAATCTATCAGACGGTTCATTGCTCAACTCACAGATAGGTGCCAACCATTCCAGTATCTCCTAAACAAAGGGATCCCCTTTGTGTGGATAGATAAATGCCAGGACACATTTAACCAAATCAAACAATAATTATTGTCACCCCCAATTCTCATGCCTCCTATCCAAGGAAAACCATTAATTTTGTACATCTTTGTAACTACTTCAGCACTAGGGGTATTACTAGCACAAAATGACTATAAAGAAAAAGGAAGAGCCATATATTATATTAGTAGAACACTAGTGGGGTATGAGCTAAATTACACACCCGTTGAGCATTCTTGTTTGGCAGTTGTATTTGCAACCCAAAAATTAAGGAATTACATGTTAAAACATAAGACATACTTGGTAGCCAAGATTGATCCCTTGAAGTACCTCTTGATCCGAGCAACATTGACAGGACGTTTAGAAAAATGGGTCACGATCCTTAGTGAAGATGATATTCAATATGCTGAGAGAAAAGCCATCAAAGGATAGGTAATAGCAAACTAGCTCGCAGATGCACCAATAACAGATAATCATCCTCTTACAATAGATTTTCGAAATGAGTCTGTATTTCATGTGGAATCCCAACAGCCTTGGCAATTATACTTTGATGGGTCTCATACTAATCATGGATCAGGAGCTGGAATATTATTCATTACTCCACAAGGAGACTCCATCCCAAGGTCATTTTGCATTGCATCTCTGTGCACTAATAACATGGCAGAGTATGAAGCACTAATTATAGGACTCTTAATGGCTATCAAATGGAAAATCAGGAATTTGCAGGTCCTTGGCGATTCTCAGTTAGTTATAAACCAAGTCAATGATGAGTACGAAACCAAAGGTGAGAAGCTAATGCCTTATAAACGGATGATTGATAGTTTTCTAACATATTTTCACAGGCTATCCTTTGAATTGATTCCAAGAACAGAGAACAAGGTTGTTGACGTTATGGCAACAATTGGATCTTTGCTTGATATTCCCAGCAATGTCCCACAATTTGAGTTTTTGGTTGAGCAGTTAGTGGTCCTTGCTTATGATGTCCCATAATTAGAAATGGTATGTGAGCTTGTTGGTTCTAGTTCCCCCTGGTATAAAGACATTTTTTACTACCTTCATTTGCAGATCCTTCCTCAAAACCTTTCCAATAACCAAAGAAAGTCCTTTATCTGCAAAGCTGAACGTTATACCATCATCAGCAACACCCTTTACCGTCATAGCTTCGATAATACCCTTCTCCATTGTCTTGACACTAATGAAGCAAAAGCGACCTTACAGGAATTACATGAGGGTATATGTGGGTCCCATTCGAGTGGCCTGACCTTAGCTAAAAATATTACGAGACTTGGGTACTATTGGCTGACACTAGAAAAGGATGCACTGGAATTTGTAAGAACATGTCGCCAATGTCAGATTCACAGTGATTTGATTCACGCTCTAGCACAAGAGTTGAGGCCAATCACTTCTCCTTGTCCTTTCGCACAATGGGGACTTGATCTCGTGGGAAAGATTCACCCTACATCCTCCAATGGACACAAATTCATTATTACCGCCACAGAGTAGTTTACTAAGTGGATCAAGGCTATTCCACTCACTTACATTACTGGCAAAAAATTCTCCAAATTCATCCTCAATTATATCATTTTTTGATACGGCATTCCACAATCCATCATCACAGATAATGGTCGTCCCTTCAAAAACCATGAGGTCCGTGAATTATGTCAACGTTGCCATATTAGCCACCACTTTTCCATGCCATATTACCCACAAGGAAATAGTCAAGCTGAGGCATCTAATAATACCATTATCAAACTTCTTAAAAAGACTGTCAATGACATTTTCCATGACTGGCATATCCAACTCAACCTGGCTTTGTAGGCATACCACACGAGCATCCGTACCCCCACTGGTGCCATGCCATCTTGCCCATAGAGGTCAAAATTCCATCTTTGTGAGTCTCCATGAAAGGCCTCATCACTGATGAAGAATACAGATAGTCAAGGTTGTATGAGTTAGAAATGCTAGATGAACGCAGAAAAAATGCATTGAATCATTTACAAGCATACCAAAATCACCTTTGTAGAAGTTATAAAAAAAAGGTGATGACTAGGAAGTTTGACATTGGCGACCTAGTTCTCATGCAGAATCCCGAGAATCAATCAAATAGGGATAAGCTAGGAAAATTTCAGCCCAATTAGTGGGGCCCTTACATCATTGTAGCATCATTTGGTTCTAGACCATATCAGTTAGCTACTCCTAAAGGTGAATAGTTGACGAAGCCAATCAACAGTTTACATTTGCGCAATTTTTATGCGTAGCATCAGAAAGCCTACCCGAAAAGCAATTAAAAAATACAAAAAAATTGAAAAGTCAAAAAAATCATCACCTTGATCAAAACCTAGCAAACAGGCATCCTGGTGACACCAAAAAAATAAATAAAAAAATGATGATGACAAAAATAAAGAGAAAAAAGTCATCCAATAGTGAAAACCAGGTAAATAGGCGCTTTGGATAAGTACCATGGTGAAAACCTGGCAAAAAGGCGCCATGTGTAGTCATTATTGTTGTGCCATCTACTATCACTCTATCTACCTTAGTCCCTAATAAACATACTCTTTTCCAATGTTCGTCATAACACATCACCCCAACATCATGACATTTCCATCCATGGCTAACAATGGTTGAAATCAAGTCTTGCATACTATCCATTGTTCATGCTAGTCATGCCTTTTCTTTACATTCCATTTTTCCTAGCTCATTCTCAACTTGACTAGGGAAAAAAATTTATCATGAGACTACAATGGGTACCGCACATGATCCTAAAAATTGAAAAAATTCCTAAAAAAGACCTAAAAATCAAAAAATGTCTTGAAAAAAGATCTAAAAATTGAAAAATGTCCTGAAAAAAGACCTAAAAATTGAAAAATGTCTTGAAAAAAGATCGAAAAATTGAAAAATGTCTTGAAAAAAGACCTAAAAATCAAAAAATGTCCTAACAAAGACCTAAAAATTGAAAAATGTCCTTAAAAAGACCTAAAATAAAAAATGTCCTTAAAAAAGACCTAAAAATCAAAAAATGTCCTGAAAAAGGACCTAAAAATAAAAAATGTCCTGAAAAAAGATCTAAAAATTGAAAAATGTCCTGAAATAAGACCTAAAAATCAAAAAACATTCTGAAGAAAACACAAAAATTCCAAAAAAATGGAGTCATGTCAGTCAACATAGTCCCGTCAATTCAAGTCTTCATTAGTCTTTGTCATTGTCGAACTACATTGTCTCTACGCATTTGCTATGTAGGCAAGGCTCATCTTCGAGCCCCTGAGACACTAGGTCATTCCTAGTAGGTTTGTCAAAATAAGTCATGACTCAATCTTTGGTCAACAAGATAAATTCATTGGTCGTGTCGAACTACGAGGTCTCTGAGTGTATGACGTAGGTAAGGCCATCTGTCGATGAGCCCCCGAGGCCACACTAGGTTATTCCATTAGGGTTCATTACACGATTTTCTCACACATGAAATAGTATTTAAATTTATCATGGTCTTTGTCAAAATTCGAATGAACAATCTACCCAAGCAAACTTCTACAATCTTTCAATCTAGCATGACAATCATCTTGACATATCAAAATCAGTCAAACTTAGTCAAACTAGTCAAATCTTTCTTATTCTTCAGATGTGTCCTTCTGAAGGATAGCCCAACATTTAATCATGCCCTAGGATGTGTCCTTCTTAGGCATCGTCACAATCATCTAGCAATTTGAGGATTCTCACGAAATTTGAGATACATTCCTCTTGATATCGGCATCATTTAGGATGTGTCCTTCCTGAATTCAACAATCTTGACATCAACATCATTTGGGATGTGTCCTTACCAAACTTGACATCGACCTCATTCGGGATGTGTCCTTCCCGAATTTGGTATCCCTATGGCATCGGCGTCATTCAGAATTTGTCATTTCTGAATCTGACATCTCGACATCGTTCAAGATGAGTCCTTCCTGAACTTGACACCAATCTGGCATCTTCATATCATCAACCCTGACATTTTGACACCAAGACATCCGACATTCCACCACACTTGACAAACTTGAAAAACTTGACATTTTGACATTCAGACACTTGGCAAGCACTTGGCATTTAATTTTATGATGCTTGTTTTGTCTTTTAGCAATCATGATGCTAGTTCCTCAAGGATGTCCTGACAACAGGATTTAGAGGAGTAATGATGTTTCATTATTTGTCTTTCCTGTCTTTGTTGTTTGTGGTTGATTATGACAAAAAGACTGGGGCAATCGCTCTCTTAGTATGAGTCATGATCATCCTTGTCTGTAGCTGCTTGTCTCATGTGATGGTACAACTTTACACACCTTGGTCTACGTCATATCATGGTGTTTGTTGGCCATTACAATAATCTTCCCAATGATGATAAATATAAAAATGTAAGCATGAAAGTTGGTTCCCTTATCATTTCTCGTCTAGCTTTCCATCTTCATCCACCTTTCTCTTCCACGCTAATATCCATCCCCTTCCAAGCTAACATTTCTTCTATCCTTCATCCTCTAGTCTTATCATCCATTTCGAGAGCACACTCGTGTTCTTTGAACTCGCCTGTCCTCTCGATGGGGCATACACATCCCTCCTCATCATTCTTCTTTCACTGGGGCATATTTTAAAATTAAATTTCTTTGACACAATGTGATGAACTGCATTATGTCAAAGAGGGGAAAATGTAGACAATGAAAAATGTCCTAAGCCTGCGAGTGTCATTTTTCTTCATCCTCGTCCTTCGATAATTGAATAATTTTAGTTATTCAATTATGTTTGATCATATTCCTCTATTAATTAAATAATTTTTAATAATTATTTAATTAATTCACTTTGTAATCTTTATTCTATCCCGATTGATTAAATAAACTAATTGTGTCACTAATTTCTCCCTCTTCTTCAATAGTTAAATAAATTATTATTTATTTAATTATTTTGTCACCTTTCATCTATAGTTAAATAATTACCATTAATTATTTATCTATTCATGGCCCTTTAATTCTTCCATAGTTAAATAATTATTAAAATTATTTAACTATCCCATGCCACCTCCCCTATTAAATAATTAATCTAAATTAATTATTTAAGGTATAATTTTCATCTCTCCATTAATTAAATGCTCCTCTTTTCATTTTCTCCAAATAAATAAATTTGAATAAATTATTTATTTTCCACTTGTCCATTTCCTCCACTCTATTTTTGAATAAATAATTTAAAATAAATTATTTATGCACCACCTGGTCAAAGATGCTCTGTCATAATCCCCTGTCATAACATTCATTTATTTCACAGCCTGCATGTCTTGCATGTCTGTCATAACTGTTAGGCATCATAGTCGTCGACGTCATAGCTTTTCCATGCATGGCATATTTTTGGTGCATCAATTATGGACCGTTGATCTTGGCATCTTTTTTGAGACTTAATCTCAACCATCCATTTCACAACCTCCCTCTCATGCATTCCCATCCATTGATCTTGGAATCTTTCTAGAAGATTAATCTCAGCCATCCATTCAAAGGGTTGTCTATAAAAGCAGCCTTCCTTCTCCATTTTCACCTTAACAGCTATTCTTCTCCAACTTTCTATTTACAATTTGCAGGTATTTGCACAAGTTAGACTACAAATCTAAGGGCATATTTGCAAAAGGAGAAATAGGAGAGAAAGAGAAGTGATTCAAGTTCAAGCATGGGGAGTATTTTGATTTAATGTTTTATTTTCCTTATGCTTTTAATTTTTTCTCTTGTTTGGATGAGGTCAATAGTTTAGAAGTGTCGGTTGTCACTTTGTCTATGCTATTTGATTTCTGACCCCATCTTACACCCCTTATTATTTCTCATTATACTTTTAACAAGGTATAATCTTGTGGACTAACATCCACCATGGTTTTTCCCCTAACAGGGTTTCCACATAAAAATCTTTGTGTTCTCTATTTCTCTGATGTGTTAATTATTTATGGTTGATTTCTTGTTCATCAGATTTGAGATTAAGTTAAGTTAAGTTCGAAAATTTTAATTTTTTGTGGCAACTGATTCACCCCCCCTCTCAGTTGTCTATCCTTATTTTTCCAACAGGAACTTTATGAAAAATTCCACATCCAGCATCGATTTTCAACACCATACTACCCTTAAGGGAATGGTCAAGCAAAAGCATCAAACAAAACCATCTTGAAGATCCTGAAGAAAATCATCAATGATGTTGGATGTGACTGGCATGTTCAACTAAACCCTGCTTTGTGGGCATATTGTACTAGCATCCGTACCCCGACAGGAGCCACACCATATGCTCTAGTCTATGGATTAGAGGCCATTTTACCTATTGAGGTTGAGCTACCTTCCCTTTGGGTGTCTTTAAAGGGAATCATTTCATAGGAATATTATAGAGTATCCAGGTTACAAGAGTTGGAACTGTTGGATGAGCGTCGTCAGCATGCAATTGATCACCTGAAAGCCTATCAACAAAGAATTTCCAGAAGCTATAACCACATGGTCAAACCAAGAAAATATCAAGTTGGTGAATTGGTCCTGAAAGAAAATCCTTGTAATCAACAGGATAGGGAAAAGAAAGGAAATGTTGAACCAAATTGGCTAGGTCCTTTTGTCATTGTATTAGTCTTTGTGGTGTAGCCACGGTAGGAGGGTCCTCAAAGAGAAAAATCTAGACTGTGTAGCAAGAGTAACACAACAAAAGAAACATAGAATATGGAGGCAAATGCAGATGAAAAAAATATCATTAACAAAAATCTCAATTACATTCGGCCGGTAACATCCGGGCTTACAGATTCGGCTCACGGGCCTAATAAAACATGCTCAAAAAAATACAACACTCTAACATGCTCCTATATGTGAGTTGAATATTAAAATTGAATCAATATTATTCTTCAGGATTGAATTCTACTTGATTACTTCCACTCTAATGATCGGTTACAAGCTTTATATCATATCTGCAATTCTAGAAACATCTGCATCGGCCAAAGATCATTACATTCTCCAAGGAAAGAAAATGTAGCGTGCACAAGAATAGGTTGGCCTCAAATTTGAATTACTCTCCAACAGGTGCATAAGATGAAGTGTGGACCTATAATGAAGGTTAGGGAAACTCCATGGGAAAAATAAAATCGCACAATTAAGATCCACAAGTCGCGAGGACGATCCGAAACGATCGAACTAGCCGAAAAGTTTGAAAATTATTTTGATGTTGGTTCAAGAAATTGCCATGAAATCCAAAAGCGATAATTTGTCGGAAAAAATCCAGTCGCACCCAAATCTTGGAGCAAGGAAAATGAACATGTCAGTGATGTACACAAATATCCACAGGGTCTAGTGAGCAAAGATGACAAATCCACCAACATGAACTAAGCAAGAATAGAACAAGAATAGAAAACTGAAAGAAAATATTTTTTGTTGATGCAAGATTGCCAAGAACCAAGGATGCTCCAGCATCAGACATCCAGGGTTATTGAAAAGTGAGTCCTTCACTTTTCTGGGGCTAAAGGAAGACCAAGAAGGTCTACCTCAGCCTGGGAAATCCAAGAAGAATCCTCCACTGGTCTACCTTTCCACTTCACAAGATATTCTTTGTACTGTCTTCCACGAGTCTTCCTTCCATCTCTGACATCCAAAATCTCTTCAATCTCATCCGATCACTACTTAGGAAACTAATTCTCCAATTTTGGTTCATTGTCTTCACTGAATTTTGCTTCATGGTACTGATATAGATCTGCAATGTTGAATATGGGTGATATTCCCATACCTTTTGGTAACTCCACTTCGTATGCATTTCTTGAATCAAATTTCTTCAAGATCTTACAAGGTCCAAACTTCCTCATCTTCAACTTGTTGTATGTTAAAACTGGAAATCTTTCCTTCCTCAAATATACCATCACTTCATCTCCAACTTAAAATTCCTTGTCTCCTCTTTTCATCTACTTTCTCCTTATACTTCTGGTTCATGTCTTCCAATTGATGTTTCACTTGAGTATGCAACTTCTTCATGTGTTCTGCAAATTCTTCTACTTTGCACTCTTCTTATCTTCCATACCAATGTCTCTCAACTCTGATATACTTCTAGGATGAACTCATGTAACAATCTCAAAAGGTGTCTTTCTTGCACTCCTGTTTAATGAATTATTGTAAGAAAACTTTGCTTGAGCAAGGACTAAATCCCAACTTCCAATCTTCTCTCCAACCAAACATCTCAGCAAATTCCCTAAACTCCTATTCACTACCTCTGTCTTTCCATCAGTTTGTGGGTGAAAAGTAGAACTGAACTTCAAATTTGTCTTCAAATTCTTCCAAAGTGTCCTCCAAAAGTAACCAACAAACTTTACATCTCTGTCTAAAACAATACTTCTAGGTAATCCATGCAATTTGGCCACTTCTCTGAAAAAAAGTCTGCTACATGTACTACATCTATTGTCTTCTTACAAGGTATGAAATGTGTCATCTTAGAAAATCTATCTACCACCACAAATATATAATCATTACCTCTTTGTGTCTTTGATAAACCAAGTATAAAATCCATGCTAATATCCTCCCAAGGTCTCTCTGAAACTGTCAAAGGCTTATACAATCCAACATTCTGACTACTTCCTTTCGCAACTTGAAAAACTCTGCAACTCTGCACAAATCTCCTAACATCCTTATGAATCTGCAGCTAAAAGTAATTCTCACTCACCAATGCTACTATCTTATCAACTCCAAAGTGTCCCAACATTCCTCCACTATGCTTCTCCTTCACCAAGTTATCCCTCATTGAACTCTGGGGTATACACAACTAATTTCCTCTAAACAACATATCCTCCTGAATGAAATAATCCAACCACTGACTCCTATTGTCTAAAATTGGTTCTTTACAATCTCTCCAAGATTCTGCAAAATCCAGGTCTCATTCATACAAGTTCTTCAATTCATCAAAGCCTAATACCTCCACTCTCATTTCTGTCAGTAAATTCCTTCTCCTACTTAAAGCATTAGCAACTCTATTTTATTTTCCACTCCTATGCTTCAAAACAAAAGTATAGCTCTACAAGAATTCTACCCATCTCATGTGTCTTTGATTCAACTTACCCTGACTATTCAAATATTGCAATGCTTGATGATTTGTATACAAAACAAACTCCTTAGGAAACAAGTAATGTCTCCACTTCTTCAAGGCTTGAACTATAGCATAAAACTCCTAATCATACAATAAATATCTTCTCCTAGCATCATTCAATTTCTCAATGAAATAAGCTACAGGTCACCCTTCTTGACTCAATACTGCTTCGATTGCATTTCCACTTACATCACAATCTACTTGAAATACCTTATTGAAATCTGGTAAAGCCAACACAGGTTGCTCAGTCACCTTCTACTTCAACAATTCAAAACTTTGATCTGCTCTAGATGTCCACCTAAAGTCCTCCCTATCTTCTCTCATTGTTTTGGTCATAGGGTTACAAATAGAACTAAAATTCCTAATGAAATTTTTGTAGAAACTAGCCAATCCATGAAAGGATCTCACCTCTCCAATGCTATTGGGTGTAGGCCACTCAACAATTGAACTTACCTTCTTAGGATCCATCTTCAACCCATCCACAGATATCACAAATCCTAGATATACCAACTCCTCCTTCATGAAACTACACTTTTTAATGTTTATCAGCAACTTTCTTCTCTCAACCTCTGCAAAACTTGTCTTATATGCAACAAATGTTCTTCCCTACTCTTACTGAAAATTAAGATGTCATCCAAATATACAATCACAAACTTACCCAAGAATTTATTCAATACGTCATTCATAAACCTCATGAAAGTACTCAGTGCATTTTTTAGTCCAAAAGGCATCACCAACCACTCATACAATCCTTCATTTGTCTTGAATGTTGTTTTCCACTCATCCCCTTCTATGATTTTGATCTAATGATATCGACTCTTCAAATCTATCTTTGTAAAGTACTTATCTCCACTCAAGCAATCCATAATGTCATCCATCTAGGGAAAAGGAAATATGTATTTCACCATGATCTTGTTTATGGCTCTAGAATCTGTACACATTCTCCATTCTCCATCCTTTTTAGTTGCTAGCACAGCAGGTACTGCACATGGACTTAAGCTTTCTCTGATCAAACCCTTCCTCAATAACTCTTACACTTGTCTATTCAACTCCTCATTCTCTTCTGGTGTCATCTGGTTTGCTACTTTATTGGGCAAACTAGCTCCAGGAATCAAATCCATACAGTGGCTAAGACTCCTTACAGGTGGCAATCCATCAGGTACATTATCTAAAATGATCTCCTAATACTTTGTCAGTATCTCATTTATCTCTTTCGGGTGTTCTTCTACATTCTTCAAGTCTTCAACCTTCTTAGGAACCAAGGCATAACACACATTATCATGTCTCAATCCATCAAGTAATCTCCTTCCATCAACTAGACAAACCCTAGCATTTGTACAAACTTCAACTTTAGGAACATCTTCCAATGGCAACAAAATTTGCTTCATCCCATTAGCATAAATGGTGTATATATTCTTCTTTCCATCATGAATAGCATGTCTATCACACTTCCAAGGTCTTCCTAACAACACATGGCATATATCCATGGGAATGATATCACACAAAACTTCATTATGGTAATTCCCTATCTTTAATTTCACCAAACATTGTTCACTTACTAGTATCTTATGCTCATCCTGAATCCAAGCAATATGATAGGGCTTCCGGTGTTTCAACCTTTCCAACTTCAATTTAGTCACCATCTCTTTAGAAACCAGGTTCTCAAAGCTTCCACTATCAAAAATCACTTTGCAACATTTACCGTTCACCTTGCATCTGGTCTGAAACAAAAATTTTCTCTGCAATGGCTCCTTTTCCAACTCACTTTGACACAATACTGTTCTATTCACCAACACTTCTCCATCTTCCATTTTGTTAGATGATCCAGTATGTTCTTCCTCAACAAAGGTTGTCCTTCGATTATTCTTTGTCTTCTTGGTTGCCTCTCCCTGATTACATTCAAATGATCTATGTCCTCCACCACATTTAAAGCAAGTTCCTTTGAATATTATTTTCTCCTATCCTCTATCATCTCTTTTGTAACCATATCTTCCTCTTCTGTAAGGGTTTCCATCACCTCTCTAGTATGAATTGTCATTCTTCCTTACCTCCTTCTCCTTATTCTGATCTGGAAAAGATCCTCTTCCTCCTCCAATAAAATTTCATCTTTGAAATCTTTCACCTCTTCCTTTCTCTCTGCTCATGCCTTTTGTTCAACTTCTCTTCTTCCTTTAGGGCACTCTGATATGTTTCCTCCACACTCTGCAACTTAATCAAACTAATCTCATCCTATATAGACAACCTCAAACCATTTACATATCTAGCTACTTGCTCAATCCCATCCTTCGAATGTCCAAATCTAATATTCAACTTATAGAATTCCTCAGTATACTCAATCACACTAGATTCTTTCTGCTTCAAATTTTGCAATTTTCAGAACAAACTAATCTAATAATCTGTAGGCATAAAAAAAAAATTCAACTTGTTCACCATCTGATCCCATGATTTTATCTTTTCTTTTCCTCTTCTTTGCACAAGCTTGATTACAGTTCAAATTAAACATAGAAAACTCCTTCACTTTTCACTCAAACTACTTCACACTTCACTCGATCTTCTTCACACTCTGCTCTACAATCGAATGATATTCACACATACGCACATAGGAGCACACCCAGCAAATGAAGCACACTTTGCATCGATGAAACAAATGCTCTTATATATCCGCTACATGAGATTTCATCAACAACTTAGTCGGCCAAGAAAATAAATCATATTTACAATGTCAGCCAAAATTTACAATTAAATTTTTAATGTGGATCTAAACACCATCAGCCAAAACAATGATGTGACCCAAAACAATATTCATGAGTGTGCCAAACATTCAAACTTAAATTTTCAAGGATCCACAACACGTTACCACCATCATGTCGGCCAAGAACATGAAAACCCGAACGTGCGCAAGAAAAATATTCGACCACAAGTACACCGATCAATGTGGATGTACTACAAAGATAAAGCACAATCTAGAGACATCCAAAAACATCAAGAAACAACCAAGAAACATCCACAGCAACAGATATTACCAAAGTCACACAAACTTCACTCAAGAACACTGACAGAGACCACAAAAATACTGTCAGACCACAACATGATCAAATCTATACGCAGACCTCTGAAACTTCTGGTAGATGATCTAGATACTCTCAAAAGTAAACCCTTTAGTCCAAAATAGCTAAGGTTCAACGTACAGAACAAGACGCCTTCATGACCTGCACATTTCCACTAGAAACTTGGAACACTTTCTTTTATGATTTTCTCAATACCCTTGACATATACAACCTTTGATACACCAAATTCTAATAGTGTTGACATAGATTACAACCACATATCAACAACACATTCAAAGTATCCAATAATCTCCCCCTTTGGCATTGATGGCAACACATGACTTTGAAAAATACCATCAACCCAACACACTTGCTTCTTAACTACTTTTCTCCCACAAGGCTCTTCTCCTAAAAATATTTTTCACATTACACTTCTCCCCCTTTGACATCAATGGAAAAGGTAACCATGACCTTTCCATATACACCCTCTAAACCACATATCTGCACATCTAACTACTCCCCCTGAGTAGTAGCCATGGAAACATCAATCTGAATCAGAATATAGCAATGTAGCTCATGGATTGATGAAAGTAAATGCATCTTTTAGTTCTTATTAGGAGGGGTAATTACCCCTAGCATTCCTCTAAGATACTCAAAAGTATCCTTCAACAATGGCTTAGTAAGGATGTTTGCAATCTGTTCTTTGGTAGGCACATACTCCAATTTGACTTCTTTCTCATTCACTTTCTCCCTCAAGAAGTGAAACTTGATTGATATATGTTTAGTCTTAGAGTTTAGCATCGGATTCTTTGAAATATTTATTGCACTTGAATTGTCACAGCATATGGCAATAGGCTCTTCATATATTACCCTGATATCGTTCAACATATTTTTCATCCATATCAATTGAGTACAATTATTTGCAGCAACAATATATTATGCTTCAACAGTAGATAGAGAAATGGAATTATGCTTTTTGCTCAACCAGGACACCAGCTTCTTCCCTAGGAAGAAAGCACCACCACTAGTACTTTCTGTCATCTACATCTCCAACCCAATCCACATCACTATATGCACTCAAAGTGAGATCATCATCCTTTGGATACCAAATTCCAAAGTCAATTGTTGCTTTCAGATATCTGAAGATTCTCTTAACAACAATCACATGTGATTCTTTTGGATCAGCCTGAAATCTAGCAACCATACATACAACATTCATAATATCTGGTCTAGTCTGGATTAAATAGAGCAATCCACTGATCATTGACCTATATCTAGTTTGATTCACCTTAGGAGAATCATCATTATGTGTTAGCTTGCATCCAGTCACCATGGGAGTACCAACAAGCTTTGATTCTTCCATCCTAAATTTCTTCAGTAGCTCTCTCACATATTTGGACTGAGATATGAAAATTCCCTTGTCTAACTGGGTAACTTGTAATCCTAGAAATAACTTCATTTCTCCAATCATACTCATCTCAAATTCACCATTCATCTCATCAGCAAACTTTATACATAGATTGTCATTTCCTCCAAAAATGATGTCGTCAACAAAGACTTTTATAATTAACTCTTTATCATGATCCAATTTGAAATATAAGTTGTTATTAGTAGTACCTTTAGTGAATCCAAGCTTCAGTAAGTATTTGTCCAATCTAGCATACCAGGATCTGGGGGCTTCCTTAAGTCCATATAGAGCTTTCTTCAAGCGGAAAACCATATCATCCTTGCCAGTTAGCTGAAATCCATCTGCTTGTTCAATGTATACTTCTTCTAGTTCTCCATTCAAAAATGTCAACTTCACATCCATTTGATAGACTTTATGGTTCTTGTATGCAGCATAAGCAAGAAATAATCTAACAGCTTCGATTCTAGAAATAATTGCAAAATTTTCTTCAAAATCAACACCTTCCATTTGAGAATACCCTTTACATACCAGTCTTACTTTATTCCAGACCACTTCACCTTGTTCATTCAGCTTGTTCTAAAACACCCATTTAGTACCAATCACATTTTTTTCTTTACGTCTGGGAACCAATGTCCACATGTCATTATTTTCAATTTTTGTCAGCTCTTCCTTCATAGCTTCCATCCAGTGTTCATCTTGGCAGGCTTCAGTAACATTTTTAGGTTCAATCTTGGAAATCAGTCAATACTCTTCTGCAATCTTTCTTCTAGTTTACACTCCGTTATTCTTATCTCCTATAATTTGTCTTTTAGAATGATTTAGCTTTACATACCTTGGAGTTTTGGTACTTTCACAATCTTTTGGTTCTTTTGTTCTTTCTTCTGCACTTGCACTTGTCTGTGCTTCCCGATTTACTTGATTTACCGGAATGAATTGAGGTTGCTTTACCCGAACATATGGAATAATCTGAAGTTGATTTGGTGTCTAAACATTTTTCCCTTTGTTTGTATTGTCTTCATCTGAATCATATCCACAATATTTGGATGATTTAGCAAAATCCTAATCAACTCAGACATTTGCACTCTCAACCATCTTTCTCAATCTTTTATTATAGCATCGGTAGGCCTTGCTTTTAGCAGAGTAACCTAAAAAGATTCCTTCATCACTTCTTGCATCAAACTTGCCTATATCATCATCTCTCTTGATATAAAAATTTCTTCCAAAGATCTTGAAATATTTAACAGTAGGCTTATAACCAAACCATAGCTCAAAAGGGGTCTTACTAGAATTACCATTAACATTTACCCAGTTTAAAGTATACACAGCAGTGCTTACAGCTTCACCCCAATAGATCTGGGGCACATTTCCTTCTATCATCATTGTTCTAGCAGCATCCGAAATTGTTCTATTCTTTCTTTCTACAACTCCATTCTGTTGAGGGGTTCGGGGAACAGATAATTGTCCTTTGATTCCATGTTCTTCACAAAAAGAGTTGAACTCCTTGGAGGTGAACTCACCACCTCTGTCAGATCTTAGACACTTGACTTTCAGACCTTTTTCATTCTCTTCCATAGCGTTGAAATTTTTGAACTTTTCCAGTGCTTCACATTTTTCTCTTAAGAAGGAAACCCATATCATTCTAGAGTAATCATCAATAATCAACATAAAGTACCTTTCTCGATGAATACTTCTAACTATGGAGGGACAACAGAGGTTAGTATGTAGCAGCTCCAACAAATCATTTGAATGAAACTATTTGCTTTGGAAGGAGACTCTAGTCTGTTTACCCATCTGACACTCCTTACAAATTGTGTTAGCAGGCTTCACTAACTTAGGTAGATCTCTTACTGCTTGAGTGGAACTTACCTTGAAAATTTTATCAAAATTTACATGACACAACCTCCTATACAACAACCATCTTTCATCTACTTGAGAAATTAAACAATTCCCACTAGCAGTATTCAGGTGAAAAATATTACCTTTTGTCTTTCTACCTGTAGCAATCATATTGCCAAAACTTCCACGTATCTTGCATCTTCCATCTTTGAATTGTAGATCATAGCCTTTGTCCACCATCTTTCCAACACTCAAAATATTGTGCTTCAGGTTCAACATAAAGAACATCATCAATGTTATCCTTACCACCAAGGAAAATGGAAACTCTTCCACGAATCACACCAGCATTGTTGTCTCCAAATCTTACAACAACACCATCATACTTCTCTAGACTTAAAAATTTGTTTTTATCACTAGTCATATGATGTGAGCATCCACTATCAATAACCCACTCATCCTTTTCTTCAACTTGGGCTACAAGATCTTTCTCATCTTTAGCAGATTCAGTAGCCACAAGACTATTTTCAATGGTAGCAATGAAAAATAATTCATCTTCATTTCCATTATCTTTATCAGACTCATCATCAGCCACTCCTTATTTAGCAAAGTAACATTTCTTTTGGAATATAGACTTGTTAGGCTTAGATCTAGGAACTCTTTCAGGACATCTTGATGAAAAATGACCTATTTTACTGCAAGAAAAATATTTAATAGGAAACACTCCTTCATACTTACCTTTTCCTCTGCCTTCTTTCTTTACAATAAATGCTTCCAATTCTTCTACCTCTCTTTCTTTATCTTCAAGTCGTTTCAGTTCTTCATCATACTTGGATATCTTTCTGGAACATTCTCTTAAACCATATCTTTTCTTGTTACTTCTGGATACAGTAGCCTTGAATGTAGATTCAGTCTTTGGAACAGATTCACCAAATTCACTTAATTCAAAAGCAGCAAGCTTACCAACCAACATGTCTCTTGACATATTTGTTACTGATCTGAGCTTTTCAATAGTGTGAGCCTTCACTTTGTAGGAGGGAGGCAAGGACCTAAGTATCTTAGCTATAATTTCATCCTCATCCAAAGAACCACTAACACATGTAATACCCATCACTATTTCATTTACTCTTTCCATAAAAGAAGTGATATTTTCATCTTCACCTATCTTCAAATTCTCATACTTACCTTTCAAACTCTTTAGCTTATCCATCTTCACCTGTGCATCTCCTTCATACAAAGTTTCCAGCTTCATCCAAATCTCATGAGTTGTCTGCAGTCCTACCACATTTTCCAT
Source organism: Sequoia sempervirens (assembly GCA_007258455.2). NCBI lineage: Eukaryota > Viridiplantae > Streptophyta > Pinopsida > Cupressales > Cupressaceae > Sequoia > Sequoia sempervirens. The sequence continues at coordinate 145,223 of VDFB02091472.1, read as the reverse complement.
CTCTGAATCTATCAAAGCACTTACCAAAGCTTCAATAGCCCTAATATTGTTTTCAGCATCTTTGATCTTATCAGCAATGGAGGGACCATTCTGAGGAATAACATATGGATCTTTTGTAATATTATAGTAGGCTTCACCAATACACCTTAGGTGACATTGCATCCTGAATTTCCATAGTGAGTAGTTAGTTCCGTCAAATCTCATATTGTCCTTCTTGAATGTTTCCATCTCATATCTCCTCAAGCTTTTAGACTTCTTTAGAGGAACCTATTTTGATACCAATTGTTGGAAAAACAAGGACAAAAAACTAAGAGGGGAGTGAATCAGTTGTCGCAAAATAATAAACTTTTCAAACTTAACATCATCTCATATCTAATGAATAAGCAATTAACACATTAGAGAGACAAAGAACACCAAGAATTTTTTACGTAGAAACCCTATTAGGGGAAAAACCACGGTGGATGTTAGTCCACAATATTATACCCTGTTAAAAGTATAATGAAAATAATAAAGGGGAATGCAAATGCATTCAAGAACACTGCCTAGAGCTCATTGCTCAATTACAGAAGGGGCTCACTACCCAACAATACATAATAGGATTAAAATCTAGAGGGTATGAACTGAGAAAATAGCTTTTGCACAAGCCTGATTATAGTTCCAATTAAGCTCAGAAAACTCCACTTTTCACTCAAACTACTTCACACTTTGCTTGATCTTCTTCACACTCTGCTCTGCAATCAAATGATATTCACACACCCAGCACACAAAGCACACAAAGCACCGATGAAACAATCGCTCTTAAATATCCACTACATGAGATTTCATCAACAACTTAGTCAGCCAAGAAAATAAAACATATTTGCAATGTCAGCCCAAATTTACAATTAAATTTTCAATGTGGATCTAAACACTGTCAGCCAAAAAAATGATGCAACCCAAGAAAATATTCACGAGCATGCCAAACATTCAAATTTAACTTTTCAAGGATCCACAGCACGTTACCACCATCATGCCAGCCAACAACATGAAAATTCAAACGTGTGCAAGAAAAATCTTCAACCACGAGTACACTGATCAATTTGGATGTACTACAAAGATAGAGCATGATCTAGAGACATCCAAAAACATCAAGAAACAACAGAGAAACATCTACAGCAACTGAGATTACCATAATCACACAAACTTCACTCAAGAACACTACCAGAGACCACAGAAATATTGTCAGACCACAACATGATCAAATCTATACGTGGACCTCTGAAACTTCCAGTAGATGATCTAGATACTCTCAAAAGTAAACCCTTTAGTCCACAGTAGTTGAACTTCAACGTACAGAACAAGACACCTTCATGACCTACACAATTCCACTGGGAACCTAGAACACTTTCTTTTACAATTTTTTGAATATCCTCGACATATACAGCCTTTGATACACCAAATTCTAATAGTGTTGACATCAATGACAACTACATATCAGCAACACATCCACAACATCCAACAGGATTTTCTTGCATCACTTTGGGTCTGGAGCATATCAGTTGTCTACACCTAAAGGGGACCTGTTTGAAGAACCCATTAATAGCCTTCATCTCAAAAAAAGTGAAAAATAAAAAAAATTGTTACCCTAATGAAAACCATTGCAAGCAGGCGTCTTGGTAACAACAAAAAAATCATATAATCAAAAAGAGTGCAATAAAAACAAGTAGTGTAAACTTGGCAACATGCGCTATTTGTGATAGACTAGCTTTTCCATATATTGTCACATGTGTCGATCGTCTGCTTTTCACCATCACTATGCCTGATCATTGAAAAAACCTCATGTACATATCTGGGCACTGCGATCATGTCTCGTATTGGCTTGGTTATCATTGTGCATATCCATAATAAATGGTTGGTTTCTCACTGGAGGGAAAAATCCTGAACTGATTGGGGGAAACCTACTTTGAGCTTAAAGCAACATACAAGCAAACAGTCAGACAACGTAGCAAACACAATAATCATGATAAAAACTCAACATTGAACATTGATCAAAATTTTAAACATCAACCATCCAAATCAACAACAAGATCAATCAAAACAAATCTAAATGGATGATACTCTTTTGAAGCACGATTTTATCACTTTGGCAGAATGTTCAACTGTTGTATCTTGATTTTTGTTATCATTTCTCTATAGAAACTCATGGATGTCATGGACTAGAGAAGCTATGATCAAGAATTGTATTTTCCTTGTCTATTGTCTGAGTTAATCATTATTACTGTGTAAATTTTTGCGGGACATGCTCTACAAAGTATCATTGATGACATTCTAAATTTGCATAGGAAAACAATTAACTCTTGTCTGTTTTATGCAAGCGGTACTCAGGTCATCTCGGTTCAATTATGCCTAGATGCTTGTATTACCTTGCAATATCAAAAATTCATGGAAGTTGTACTCAGGTCATCATGGTCTAATTATACCATTGATGTTTGTACTAACTTTCAACATATGAAAAGGCTCAATGATGATACCAAGCACAAAAAATCAGTTGACAAAATGACAACTTTGCATATTTAGTTTTGCATGGTTAAGATAGATTGCATCCATAATTAGTTTTGCATCTGCATTTTAGATTTTTCCAAGGCTGGAAAAATTTCAAAATGATGTTATCTTTCTCATCAATACATTTGACATTTACAAAAACAAGATCATTCACATATAGTTGCATAAGCATTATCATATCATACAAGCATTATCATCAATCATCCATCCATGCATTACATCATATATTTGCATTCGAAAAATACAAAAATAAAATTCTTTACATCTTAAGTTGCATAATCAAATCCATCTCATCTAGCATAAAAGAATCATCCATAAAGCATATAGTTTCATAATCCATGCATCATCATTATATTATTGTATCCATATACATATCCATGGCATAATAATAAAACTTTCTGTATCATATAGAATGGAAATAAAATGCATCCATTATAAGCATCCATCATACAAGCATATAGGTAACATGTAGATCAATAAGTATCCACTGCATCTCATATATAATCTTAAAATAAATGTCGAGTGTACAATGATATCATAAAATGTGGAGAGATACATCATCAAAATGTGGCAGAATGATCATCATGTCTCTAAATCACAGTATACATCAAGTCTCAAATACATCAAATGTTAACATTGGAGCTATGTGTTGCTCACCACAGACAATGTTGGCCCCACTGCACCTCTTATTACACCACCTGATGGTCCTGCACCTAGATCCTTGGGAGGTGGCCCAATCACACCTCTCTTGGTCGTCCATGAGTGGCTCCTACCTAACCTAGCACTGGAAGATTGTGCATAACTAACATGCTGCTCTGCAGGAACTACCTCATGATATCATAGCCTATAATACTCAGCCTCCCTGGTAGAATGTTGTACCTCCCTCAGCATATCTAATATACTGGTCCCCTCAAAAACTCTTTGTAACCTCTCTGATAAGGCCTCCTCATGCTCGCATCTCTGCCTCAAGAAATCTCTCTCTGTTATGAGAGTAGAAATGTGTGCTTGTGCCTGTGTCTGTGCTTGTACCTATGCCTATATTTGTGCCTGGGCCTATGTCAATTGTGCTTGTAAATTTTGCACCTGTGTCTATAAAGTAGCTATATGATCTTGTTGCTAATGGGAGGGAAAACATATCTGAATCTATTGCAGTCTTCCAGACACTGTGGACCTCCTCCTCCGAGCCACTCTCACATCAAGTACCTATCTGCCTCCACCTCCATCTTCATCCCCTCCATCACCGTCATCCCCTCCATCAATTCCATCTCTACCATCTCTACCACATCCATCACTGCCATCTCCCTCCTCCTCATCTCCATCTCCTCCATCTCTCCTCTATCTCGGTGCATGCAATGCTTCCATCTCATCATCATCCATGGTTGGTACTAGTTCCTCCAGATTGGATATCCTCGAGAAAGGATGAGTAAAGAAATGTTATGCATAATCATTTGTCATAATTGCATCAACAATCTCAGGATGCTAATGCCATATTTGGGTTTGTAATCTGAAATACTCCTGACAAGTTGCATCATAGGATAAGGCGGGTCCCCACTCTGGGATATCCTGTCATCACCGAGCATACAATGCCACTCCATGGGCAATCACCTGAGCTTTTTCATACTATCAAAGTACCCTCATAACCAAGAATCTCTTGATCACATATGGTGTACAACCAATCAACTATCTAAAACTGAAAACAAACGACATCTCAATATCGTCCTCTGGTCACTACTCATAGTCCAAGTATGGCCACCATGCAACTATCTCTAGATCATCCAGAACTCATTTCTGGTACTCTAGTTTTCCCAGCTTATTTTAGACAACTGCACCTATGTATCCAAAAACATAGGGCCTCCCAACTGGATGATCTATATCTGCAACAAGTCGAGTGACAGCTATGTGCTCCCACACCCAAATCTATAGTAGTGTAACCCCATCCAATAGACTAGCACCCCCAAGATAAACTACTTGATGAAGATCATGATATAAATGTGCTAGCATACAAGATCCCCATGCATATTTGATACCCCGTGTGATCATGCTCTCTAGAATTCAGCCCTAGCCAATTGATAGTCCCTTCGACCTACGGTCAGGACATAGAAAGCCTCCAATGAATCCTGCTAGAAAACAAGGTAGTGGTTGATATAATGCAACCATCTCTCACCATGGGATCTCATATTCCGCTGACCTCATCATCATGGAATATCCTCCACAATGCATCAATCCCACCTTGCTCTGTGTGGTCATAAACCACTAGCTCACCAACAACCGAAATCCCCAAGATACAATACACATCCTCTAGTGTGACTGTCATCTCACCAGTGGCCAAATGGAAGGTGTTGTGGGCACTGTGTCACCTCTCAACCAAAGCAATCAAAAGTCCCCTGTTGGTCCTATACTGGGGCATATCCATCAAAGAATTCAACCCACATCGCCCAATGATATCTAAATCAGCCTACACCCACTGTGGAATCATGTCCCAGGTCTTCGAGAATCGCTCTTGAGACTGAAGAATCCAAAAATCCTCCTATAATCATAACATGTTGCAAATCAGCAATTCTATCAATCAACTTATCAATCTAATCAGCTCTAATGAGATTTTGGTCAAATCTCGACGAGCATCTATCATTGATCCTCACCTATCATGAGGTCAATCATCATCTATCCTATCATTAATTCTCACCTATCATGATATCAATCATCAACATCATCAAACATCATCAAAACAATGGCTGATGTGATTATCAAACATCAAAATCAAGGAGATCAATCACAAAAGTTCAACTCTGGTGTAGATGTGCTAAAACGGTGTTTCTATGTGTTGAAAAACTTGATGCGCTAGAATCTATGCACTGCAACAGGGTCCCGATGCACTAAACTACCAAATGCACTATCAAAACTCATCAATGCACCACTTTGCAGCACAAATGCTCTAGAACTCTCTATTCTACTAAAATCAATAGATGTGCTACTTCATGGCCTATATGTGCTAAATCATCCTATGCGCCAAAACATATCATGAATGCACTAAATCCTAATCTAAATGTGCTAAAACATCAACTCAATGTGGTATTTTTTGTCATCTATGCGCTAGCTAACCCTATGTGCTAAAACAACAACCTAATGCACTATATCGGAGACCCTATGTGCTAAAAAGAAAGAACAGAATTTAAAACATAAAAAAAATGTGGGAAAACGCATTTCAAATTTCAACAAGAAGTTTTTCGAGGTACGTACTGGAGGTCCATACGCGGCTAGGTGGTTGTGACATCAAACTCACTTGAATCAATGGGTTTGGAACGGGATCACCATTTTGCTCAAAATGCTTAATCTCTCAAACAGCTCCAATCTTCAAATGCAAATGACTCAAATGAGCTCTTCTTCACATATTTTTACCTTTTAAGGGGTAATTAAGTGGGTAATTAAATGGGATTTTTTTCTTTTATTAAACCAAGGAATCAATTAATCAAATTGGTAGGATCATTCTTCATTGTTGGGAGATAAATTGTCTCAGCATCATAAAATTTGAAAATCGTCAAAAAAGCATCAAAATTTCAAAAAAAAATCTAAAAATTTAAAAAATTCCTGATTTATCTCCCGAGAGGGCATATATCCAACATCACTTGAAAATCAACATCTGGGGCATATCAAAAGAAAATTCAACACCATAAGAAAAAATTTCTTTGAAGCAATGTGTAAACACATCACTTCAAAGAGGGGAAAAATGTATACACCTAAAATTGGTCTGGAGAAAATTAATTAAATAGTGATTATTTAATTAAATAGTAGTTATTTTATTAAATAGTAGTTATTTAATTAATAAATCTTTAATTCTACTACTTATAAATAAATTGTAAAATTTATTTATATGGGTGTTGCCACAATAGTGTGTCTCACTTTTGGGACATGCTGATTTTTGCCTAAAATCACTTTTTTTAGAAAAACTAATGATTTTAGTCTTGATAGGTTCCATCTAAAGGGTTTTAATTGAAGAGAGATAGATAAGACCCCCTTAGAGAAAACCCCCTTGGATAGAACTCATCTAGTATTAAATCTTACCCACAATGGAGTCTCTTTCGCACCTATCAAAATGCTGGAAAAAAGACATGTTTTCTTTACCTTTGATGAATTAAATAATGTCATTTAGAAATGATCTTTTGCAAGATTGTAGCCTTGGAATGAGCTTTCCAACAAATATAGTTTTAATAATTTTTAATTTTATCTTGTATTTATTTTTTATTTTTTACTGAACATAGGTTTTTCTTCAAACATCAAGCTCTTTGCTCTACAGAGCTGGAAAAATAGTAAACCATTGTAAAGAAAGTTCAAAAAATACCCATTCCCTAGGTATCAATGTCCTTATTTCACTGAAAAAAGAAAAATTGTATTTCGATATATACACAACAAGTTAGGTTGTACAACACACATGCATGTCCAAATTATAGTTACAGTGACTTGAAAAATTAATTAAAAATATATATATGTAACAAAAAATTATGAAAAAATATTTATTCCCTAGATATTGATGTTGAGAATCTCTATTTCAAAAATTAGAATTTATCCTTTATAACAAAAAATTTATGTTGTACAACACAAACATTACTTTCTGGAAATGTTGTTTTCAATTTAAAACTAGTTATTAAAAGAGATGTTGAAAGATTCATGATTTATTTCAAAAAAAAAATTTAAAAATATTTTTTAAAATCTACACACAAATCGCTAGTTTGCATCATCAACAAATTCCTAATGGTTTAGCTACTATAGGTCTTAGAAGATGATAATTCAATTAAAAATATTGATGTAAATGTCCATCTTGGGAAAAAAGTGAGACACAATATTGTGATTTCACCCATATAGTTAACCTCCTTTATTTCTTCCTATTCTAAATCACTTTCTTCATGTTTTAATTAAATAAACAACTTTAATTAGTTAGTTTTATTTAATTAACTCCCTTTTATTAAATTCAAATTTTATATTTGAATTTGAGCACATTTCTACTAACTTCTCATCTTCCACCTCGTCATGTGTCTCGTGAAAATAAATATTCTTAATATTTAAATTGGCATTTATCTCAACAAATCCTAACCAATTTTGAGACACTTGGCAATTTGTTCCATTAAAGGGAACACTCTCCTTGATTCTCTCCAACCTCTTCACTCTCGATCGTTCATCTCTCCAGATCAAATCTGAACTGTTGAATCCTGCCACATCAGCCTATGCCTTGGAGAAATATATAAATAGAGCCTTATTTACAACATTTCATATAGAGAATTGAGCATAAGTACATTCTACAAAAATTTCATTTTGATCTTAGCATCTTAGCATTGAGCATTGTTAGCATTTGCATTTAGTATCATTTAGTTTAATCAATCATGGCTTTAGCATTAGCTACATCTTAATTTCTATAATCACATCATAGCATTTCCATTATCAATATCATAGCATTATCATAATCTTTGCACAATCATTTATAGCATATCATTTAGTAATCAATCATGTAGAAAGGTTTATTACATTTCTAATATCCAATTCTTCAGGTTGTCATTTGACAAGTCTGGTGCATACAAACAAATATGAAAGCCATAATGACTTGAAAAATCCTTGGAGATAGAGGACAATGGGATGACTTTAGAGAGTTTGTTTGTTTCAATTCCATTAGATTTGTTATTTAAATTCTCTAATATAATGTTTCATTGATTGTGTTGTATTACTTTTACACTCTACATACATTTTAATACATCACATACAATGTCTTCTCATCATCACCTTCAAGACTTGTGTCAGGTTTTTGAGGAGGCAGGTTGGTGTCATGTGGCAGACTTCAAATCTCAACAAACCTTGGGTCAGATTACTGTGTCTAGGTGGAAGGACCCTCTGGAGTGGCCTCCTGGTGGAGTGATGGAGGATCGTCAAGAGCTTGCTAAGATTCTATCAGATCATGTTTACAATTCTCTTCATGGGCATGATGTGCTAGCTTTGAGTCCTAATCTGAAAGGAAAATTTTTGATTGCTTCTAGTTATCAGGTTCTGGATAAATAGGTTTTTGGGAGCTCTGAGGTTTCTTGGTGGAAGCATGTTTGGAATAAATTCACTTGGCCTAAATGTAATTTTTTCTCTTGGCTTGTGGTTCAAGGTAAGTGTCTTACTTGGGAGAATATTTGGAAGCAGGGGTTCTAGGGTCCCTCCATGTGTGTTTTGTGTGGTAATCATGAAGAATGTTTCTCGCATATTTTCTTTTAGTGCTCTTTTGCAAAGGCTATTTGGAATCTCTGGTGGAATCTTTGGAGCCTACCGTGTTGCCATGTTTCTTCTTTGGATGATTTTTGGAGATAGGGATCCTCTCCTGCTAAGGCCTCTTTTCTAAGAATTTCCTGGACTATTAGCCCTAGTTTGATTGTTTGGCATATTTGGTTGGAGCATAACAGGTGGATTTTCTTGGATAAAAATTTGCTTATTGGATAGCTTTGGAGGAGAATTCTTGGAGTTCTACAGGAGAATCTTACTGTAAAGTGTGATTTGTCAGTGCTAGTTAATCTTGGGGATTTGGGTGTGGTTAATGCTTTGGGCCTGGTTGAAGGGAATAGGAGAAATTTGAGCAGTGTGCATCGAGGTCATGGGCGTGAGAGGGTTGCCCGTGTTAGTTTCTAGTGACCTCCTGCTCTGGGAGAGTTGAAAATAAATATGGATGGGTCTTCTAGGGGAAATCTTGGACATGCTAGAGTTGGTGGTATTGGTTGAGATAGCCTGGGAGTGGTGGTTTTTTCTTTTCTATGTATCATGGTTTGCAAACTAATAATCTCATGGAGGCTAGTGCTATTCTTATGGCGGTTGAGTGTGCAGTTGGCCTTGGGTGGCAATGAATTGTTTGTGAGTCTAATTCTCAAGTTATTATTGATATGTTGCAAAAGCGACACTTGGAGGATGTGAATTGGAAGCTAGTTGTGGTTGTCAAATAGATTACTTCTATGTGTTCTACTTTGGAGTCTATTATTTTTTTCCATATTCCCTGGGAGTGGAATAGGGTGGTTGATGGGCTGGCTAGATGGGCTACGAAGAGGATGGATTCTTGGTATGTGGATGATTGGGGCAATCTTCCTGATGACATGGCCCCTATTCTTGAGGAGTGGGTTATGGAGGATATGAGGTGTTTCTTGGGTGTGAATTAATTCTTGATTTTGTTGCACCCCTGGTGGGTTTGATTCTCTTGACTTTGTAATGTTGTTCTGATTCAATAAATTTTTTACCCTCCTTTTTATTAAAAAAAAAATAGTTTAGAACTTAGGATAAAAGAGAGTTTGGACTTTAGGATTTAGAGTTCAAAATTTATGAAGTTTACATCTACTTATACTTATGGTTTGAGATGTGTGGTTTAGAATTTATTGTTTAAGGTTTGGATTTTCAAAGGTTTATGGTTAATGGTTTAATATGTATGGTTATGGGTCAAGAAAGTTAAGATTCATCTATTAAAGGTTTATAGTAAAATCATTTGTGGTTTAGAGAATTTATTTTATTTACTATTTTGGGTTTCTATAGTTTGTGATATATTTAGTACATATATAGTTTACCAAGTATATATTTTAGTATTTAATTAGTTTAACTTATTAATGAATTTAAGTTTAAAGGATTATAGTTCATAATTAAGGGTTCACGTTTTATAGTTTGAGGTTTACCTTTTAAAAGTTTGAGTTCTAGCAGTTTCTAGTTCACAACTTTGAGGGATCAAAATATATATTTTAGAATTTAGGGTTTAAGTTTTATATTTTTTAAAATTCAGGATTAAGAGTACAACACATGATTTAGGTTTTAAAGTTTTCAAAGTTTATGGTATGTGGTCTATGGTTTAAGGTATATAGCTTATGATTTAGGCTTTAGTGAATGTATGGTAAATATGGTGTATAGTTTATGACTTACTCTATTTATAGTAAATAGAGCTTTAATTTTGTTATCTAGGGTATATGGTCTTTGGTTTAGGGTTATCGAACTTAGTGCTTTGATGAGAGACTATGAGACATATGATTATCATAATGAATATAATTGTAGACACCAAAATAACCCACATCCTAATCACCCTTGATTTTATCCTCTTCCAATGTTAATTAAATAAAATTAAGTATTTAATTAACCTTTCTAATAGTCTTTGTAACATTAATTAAATAAACTTTGATCATTTATTTAATAAATGTAACCCTTTATTCCCTTTTCCTCTCTAGCCACTCTTGATTAAATAAATTCAACATTTATTTAATTAAGTTCACCCTTCACATCCCTATCCTCCAAAAATAAAATAAATACAAACTATTTATTTAATTCCTCTTTTTTTCATCTCAAGTTCCCTTAGTTGACTAAAACTAATTAGTTACTAATAAATCAACCTACACATTTCTAAATATAATTAATCCATGTGGTCAAACTTACACATGTCATGCAAGTAGATGTCTCATCAATCTCACTTCTACAAATTCTTCTCATTCAGTCTCTTCCATACATTTCTCCAAGAAAATCCTAACCCTTCGCATGTTTTCCAAAATGGACTTTTTGGACTTCTTTAAAATGGGTTTCTTTTTATCCCCACCATTCATATTTTCCCAAGATAATCTTGACCATCCAAATCCCTTCAATATTGACCCTCTTCAATTGTACCAACCATAAGGAGACACAAATACATGCTATAAATTTAGCAACCACATATCATGTATAATTCACAAATCCATTAGAGCACAACCACACACATCTTGTGTGTGTAACAAGGAGTTGTGGGTGAGTGAACATTATTTTATTTTACCCTTTTATGTAATTCATTTTCTTAATTGAAGGTGCAATTAGGCATAGAGAAATATTTGAATTTATTATTTGAGTCCTTGTTTTGTATTCTACATTTGTTCATTATTCACATTTTGGCATGTTGAGTACAACCCATGTCCCTAATCTAATATTATTTTATTTTTTTGTGATTTTTTTATGTCACAATTTGTTAGTTTGACATGTTTACCCCTATTTTCAATGCCTTTGTTTTGCATATTTGGTTTTCTTCCTACAAAGTGACACTTCTAACATAACTTGGAGCCTCTGCTCCAAATCAATGTTTATATTGTGGGAAAACATAAATTGACATTTATGCATCACATAATAGTATTTGTGTCTATAGAGTGATTTTTTGGATGTGGGGAAACATACATTGGAATTTCTACATATAATTTGGCATTTTTGCACCGTAGTGTGGCATTTTTCTAAGTCTTCTAGGAACACTCTTTATTGATCTAGCCCTAACTTTTATTTTCTCTCATTTTAGGGGGTTTTAACATCTTTTGGTTTTATTTTTGTGGGAAATTTCCTCCCAATCCATTCTTCATGTTTCCATAATCATTTTCATATAGATTTATTCTCTATTTTGTAGATTTCATCATATCTTTTAGCCTTCTCTATATAGTTAGGAGTTTCTATATCACATATTTAATTTTCTACCCACATAGTGACATTTTTGCTTCATAGTTTGGTTCCTCTACATATTGCCCCTACCATCCAATTTTATGACATCTTGGGCCTCACTTTCTCATCTTTTCTAGTTTTTCTAGTTCTTAGACATCCTAACTTGCAATTTTTTTATTTTTAAACATTTTTATCATCATCCTCTCTTTTGTTGTGTAGGAAACACAAATTATTCTTCTTTCCTATGAAATTTTTGCTTCAAAAAAAATTATTTTGGTCACATAATGATATTTTTTGTAGGTAATATAATTTTAGTAAGTTTAGAAAATCATCCTTTGTTGTTTCCACCTATGTTATGTGCTTTAACATTTTTACCTCTTTAGTAACATATCTACTCTACACCTAGAATTTTATCATTTCCTTTGTTGCACAGACAATTGTTGTTACACCAAAAGATCGACCTGTTAATGCCTGATACAACTGCCAGAGTTAATGAATCCATGGGAGGACCTAAGCACTATGATGCACACCACAAGGAGTCCAAGGGAACATACCTTGCAACAATCTCCCCAGTGCAAGTGAGGGGTTTGAAACCATGACCCAAGTTCTGCTACCAATTGTTGCACAGACAGTTGTTGTACCAAAAGATTGACTTGTTAATGCTTGATACAACCGCTAGAGTTAATGAATCCATGGGAGGCAATTAAGCCATGTGACGAACCCATGTGCTATGTTGCACAACACAAGGAGACCAAGGGCACACACCTTGCAACATCATTACACTACAATAAATCCCTATGATTTGCTTCATTGTTTGTTCTATTTTTTTATTCCACCCACTATTTTAATGTATTTTTTGGCAATTTTTTGAAAACATCGGCGCTATTTATCGAGATGGCACAATTTTTGGCATTTATTACACCGATCAATACAATTTGGCGCTAATTAGCACCTAAATTAATGTCTTCTTTAGTGTCGATAATAGCTTCGAGTGTAGCAACGCCTTGATTGCCGCCTTTAGCTTTGAGTTTAGCTTCTAGTTTAGTGCCACTTTTAGCTCCAACTTTGGCTTCGAGTTTAGCTCTGGGTTTAGCGTCGGTTTAGACACCCCTATGTCAAAGAGACTTTTTTATATGTCTCAACAACAATGTAAAATAGTGAAATGTCAACAAGATACGGGCATATCAAGGAGATAATCACTTATGTCACATCAACAAGGTATATCTACAAGTGCTCGGTGAAACACAACTCTTGGATATAACAAAGTAATGTCGATGAGACATTGAGATATCGGTAAGACAAATAAGATTGTTTCATCAACACTCTTCAAGTAATGATTAAAATCATACACTGCTATACCGTCGGGAAGGTGAGCAACATATGTGGTAGAGTGGTATACACCGCAACCCCACAATAAGAAGCCTTGAGCAAGTCGGTAGTGCGGTAAATAGCAGAAGGGAAGGGAAAAAAACTGCTATACCAAAGCAATAATCACAAGTCTCCCTAACATGGCAGAGTTACACCGATATGTAAAGAAATACTACTGAAGGAAAATATCGATGAGACAGTGGCATATCGGCAAGAGATATTAACTTATCTCATCGATGCCAGTAACCAAAATCGTAGGAACATAAGACCTAATGTTTATGAGACATTGGGATATCGGTAAGACAAAGAAGATTGTCTCTAATGATCAAAAGCATACACCGCTATACCATCAAGAAGGTGAGCAACATATGCAGTAGAGCGGTATACACCACAACCCCATAGCAAGAAGCCTTAAGCAAGGCAGTAGTGCAGTAAACAGCAAAAGGGAAGGGAAAAACACCGCCATACCATAGCGGGTATAATAAGAGATGGTGGTAGTACAGTAATCATGGAATCATTACAATTTACACCAATACATGTAGAAAATCACATCAATTGCCAAAGTTAAATGCTATTAAATTATTAAGAGTTTCCAAAAATAATATGACTGAATACCGTGCCATCCAAAGATAAGTGATTTTTCCCAATATCGCACTCAATTGCAGTGCACTAGCATGGAAGGAGCTAAGGACACGAGAAGAAGAAGTCTTGCAAGCATGAAATACTTGGGTAAGTGCACGAAAACTTTCTAAAAGATTTATGTAACATATAAAAAATATTTCAAGGTTTTGTCATCTGAATCTATGGTAGAGAAAATTGAAACATGCCTCCTAAAAAAAATGATTAGAAGTAAAAGAAATTCAGCCTAAAATTAAAGATGAAGAACCTAAAGGAAAGAAGAAAGCACTCCATCCTAAAACAAAACAATCAGAAGTAAAAGAAATTCAACCTAAAATTAGAGATGAAGAACCTAAAGTAAAGAAGAGACCACTCAATCAATCCATATTAGATATACTTCCAAGGTCCACTAAAGAGGGTAATAAGAAGTTTCTCGTGGACACCGCACAAAGTTGTAGGGATGCCCTCATTTCCAAATCTAGATGGGACCTATTTTGGTATTTTTACAGTAAGAGAAATGAGAAGATTCCAGTGTCAAATGCTTGGATGTTGGATATAGCAAGGTTGATTGTCCCAAATGTGTTTTTTGATGTAGAATTTATCAGCATGCTAGCCAAACACTATCACTCAGCTACCAAAATAGTAAGGTTTCCAAACGGCACAGTATTGGTAGAAGTAACCAGAAAAGCCATTGTTGAGTGTTTTGGCTTAAACAAGGAGGATTTGACCAAGATAAACCTACAGAAAAGTGAGGAGGATTATGCTAGGTTAAAAAAGACTTATAGAAGTGATGAGGTACCCCTATATATGAAAGGAGGCATTGGTAACAAAACATTCCCCATCTCTACTACCACTACTAAACCATTTAATGTGACAGATTTTCAGTATTACTTTGTGAATACATATTTTTCTCTTTGCCAAGTGTTGGGGATAGATGCTCAAGATAAAATTCCAATAGGACTAATGATGATGGCCATGAGAATTCAAAACCCTGAAACTAATATTGAATATGACTTTGCTTCATACCTTGAGAAGGCATCAGATGATGAATTCTCCCAAGTTATAGAGGATAGAGCACCGATTACATTCAAACACTATTCCCTACTGTGTCATCTGATATTGTACCAGAATAGGGAACATTGGACTAAAAGAATGGACTTGGCTATAGTAGATGAGCAAGGGAATCCCACACCTGTCTAGAAATGGTGCTATATTTGGGATAGTCGGTGCAAGAATTCAAGCTTTGTTGTATTCTACGAAGACTTTGTACACAGAATCCTTCAAGTTCTTGGGTATGCAATACCAATATTGTCAACCAAAATTTTGCAACTAGTGAGACCTTTGGCTTTAAGACCAAAGCAAGGTCATACACACAATTTTGGAGATTGGTTCTTCCTCCTAGAGGTTAAAATAATAAGATTTTATGGATGCCTTGTTGCTCCACACATACTACCAAAATTTGTGCCCCTTAGATTAGCATTTCTTGAATTTATGTTGCAAATGATGTGGATGGAGAAAGATGTAATGCACAAGTAGAAGAAAGGCACTTTCCTGCTAAACCAAACCAAGTGTGAAGATTGGACTGTAGGCTCAGACACACTAGAGGAGTCACAGTATTATTTGAAGACAAGATATGCATTGAAATCTAGAAAAGAAAGAGCCTTTGACTCTTAAAATCATATGAACATCAGGCACAATCTTCTTACCAAAATGGCAGTGCCACACCAAGTGGATTTTGAAGAAGATGTCATAAGGAATTGCATTACTTATAATGATGTATTTAGTAGAAGGAAAAAATGGGAATATATGAAGAAGGTTGAGGAAAGGATGAAGCAGAGGTCCAAGGATTTTCTAGGATACTTTATTGAGGAAAAGGACCCCATCAAGAGGATAGAATTGATAATTGGTAGATTTGAAGAATTGTACAGAAAGAAGGAAGCATGTCTTGAAGAACATGATAGTGGTGCAACTGCAAAGCATACCCCAGGTGAAACCTTTGAGCCTCCCATGGAGAATTTTCCTCCCAAAAGACAGAATACATGAAGCATTGAACAGTTAGTACCTTATGAGGATACTAAACAGGTGGAAAATACTGAGGAAGTTGCTATAGTATTGTAGTCATTGAAAGGTGATATTGAAGTTGATCAGCCCATCCTTGAGACCAGTTCCCATAAACATGAGGAAAGGATGGGTGATGTAGAAAAAACAAGTACAGAGGTACATGAAGATGAAAGGTAAATTGCAGCCAAGAGATTCATAGAAGATGATGAATTCATTAAGACTCCTGAGTTTAAGGATTTCTGGATGAAGACGAAGATAAAATAATTTCAAGAGAGGATGGAATCAACTGAAGCAAGAATTGAATAATCGAAGAAAAATGAAATGGTAGCACAGACTTTCCAGGAATTAAGAGTTGAAAACATTGAAATTAGCCCCCAGAAGGCTAGAGAAATGGTCTTGAAGAGTAATATGCCCATTTTCCCTGGCTTGGAATTAAAGAAAATGTTTCGGCTTGATCAAGTGTGGGCTCAGGAATATCCAATGCTAGTTGCAGAATTTGACTCCGATGAAGGTGTGAGTGGAACTAGGTATAACCCAAAGATTCAAACCCTAGCCATATGGATCAAACAAAAAAATACACAGAAGCCAAAATTATTGGATGTAATTCAAGGGATGAAAGAGGCAGCGATGGTAAGGACAATACAAGATACCACCCCTTTGGAGGCAGCCACAATGACCATGCATTCAGCCATGTTCACTCGAGCAACTATTAAGGGATTAGAAGACAGATTGAAGAAGTATGAAAAGGAACAAAGGTTCCTAAATGATGAAGTTAATAAACTGTTCATGGAGAATGTCAAATTGAAAGAACAATTAAGAGGAGCATGACCCTCACAAAGCAAGGAGATGGTGTTATACAGGCCTCCTATTGCTCCAATGGATATTGTGAAGAACATTTCTACATAACAGGTAAAAACTCTAGAGAAGGAAGTGGATGATGTAAAGAAGGCCAGCAATCAAACCCAGGATGAAGTGAAAAGACGAATTTGTAAAGTTATGGAAAAGATTCTTGAGAATAGGATAAAATTAGTTATGGATAAACATGAGAATGTGCATGATAGTTATAAAACACTTCAGCAGGCAATGGATCAAATAAAGACACATATGCTTGTATTAGATCCTTTGTTCAAAAGGTGGCAGCCTATTCACCACACTTTGGCTAAGTTATGAAAAGTTCTACAAAGAAGTCCTGATGCACCCATAGCATTAAAGCCAACTGAACAAAATATGAAGATGATTATTTATTAATTTTAGTATGTACAAGGGTTTGATAAAAATATTGTAACACAAATGGATTTATTCCATACCTGCAAACAGTGGTATATACTTGAAATCGCGATAGATGGTGATCAGTTGAAGGACTTGGATAAGTGGAATAAATAATTTAGTCAGGTTGTTCATAAGTGTGTAACTCATATATAGGAGGATGATGATACCAGTCTTCCTATGCTAAATCAGATCATGGATGGGTTGATTGTTCTTAATGCGGAATACCTAAAGTTTGTCAATGATACAAAGTCATTACTAGATAGTCGATGGAAAACTCATCTTGCAAACATGCAAAAGATCCAGGAATATAAGTGGCCATTAGATTTTATGGTGTATCAGTGGGAGGAAAAGTATTTGGTTTCAGAAGAATATGACATTGAGGTGAGAGCATTTGGACATTCATCATGGAGAGGAAGACTTTTCCAGATCAATGATCACGGGTCTTCTACATTGAATAATGGAACCATATGTCAAAATGTCTTAAGTCTTGTTATTTCCTTAATTATGCTAATTAAATAGTTGTTAGTAAAAGAACTAGTTATGAAAGGTTGTTTCTTTTTGTAAAAGTCTTGTAGCTTGTTGCTTCCTATATAAATAGGAAACCAAGGCCTAGATTTAAATTATCATCATCATATATCATTTCCATTTTGAAGACTTTTGTTATTAATATATATCAGTTGAAGCAATATAATGGAGAACATCTTATTATCAAAGACTGTGTTATCATTCTGTATTTTTCTTATGTTTTCCATACCTATTTCTTCTTATATTTGAAGGAATATCAGTTATTGAGCCTCAATATTGTGCTTATGTGAATGAATATGCTGATACAGTAAAGCATTTATTGCGAATGTTGGTAGAGCTGCTAAATTTTTTGAAAATTTGAGCTTATTTTTCCTTGTTACATGTTCAACATAAAAATGGAAACTATTTAAAAATAATAAAGTTAACAAAATTGATTATTTAAATAATTGTGAGTTACCTGCATTAATATTTTATTAACTTTTGTGTCTTCACGAACATATGTTGATACAAAATGAATGGAAGAAGCATCCAAGTAATCCTATTTTTTTCTGCCAATAATTCATACCAAAGATTGAATAATTTAACGATATTGCAATAGGTAATTAAGGATATGATGATGATGATATATTCTTGTACTTGTATATTCTATGAAACATTCCTTATTTTCTATGAAACATTGTATATATTCTTGTACTTGTAAATATTCTTTTACTATTATGTCTATTAAATAAAACAGAGTTTGAATAAAAAATGCTTCACCCTTTTTTGTAAGTGAGTATGTGAATTATTGTTTAAGGAAAAAACTTACAGTTTTTACATTTTCAGTTTACTAGTTTCAAATCTTCATTTTCTATGTATATAAAATTGTATGTGCTCTTTATCTCGAATGACATAAAATAGTAATATCATCAGAATCAAGGTTTTCAATTTCGGCACCATCATTGTCCACACTTTTCATATCATGTTCACTTTTAAGTACAATCATCAAAAATTTATTTTTATTTCTTGTCCCAATTAATCTTGATTCCTTTCAGCACAAAACAGTAGGTTGCATGTTAAATTTCAAACATTTTCTTTGCATTTTTTTGTATATACTATTTTCTCAGTGCATCATTATGTAACAACAATTTCACTTGTGAGATATATAGTAAAAATAAATGAAAGCACATGTTTTCTTTGTCAAGGGAAATGTAAGGTGAATACCCTATGTCTTTTAGATAAGTGTGCAAGTGAAATAAGACATAACTGATTGAATCTAATTTTCTATTGTATAATTGTTTTTTAATGTGCTTTTTACTTTTTGCATGTAGATTACCCTCAGAAAGAGACTACTTATCTCTTCTTAAATGAATCCTTTACATTTCCTATCTACGAAAGGCATTTACTGCTTGACAATAATTTTGTGAACTTCATACAAATTAAGATTGGTGTAAAAGGCCATCCCCGAAAAAGTTGTTTGGTCTAGAATTATAATGGAAAATAAAAAAGCTTACTAGGAGAATAAAACAGGTTTTCAATTTTCCAAGTACAACATAATATTACTGAAGCATTTCAAAGTTTAGGCCATAAGAATCATCATTTTTTAAACATGGATTGCAAATAATTCTGAAAATTTAGAAGTCTTGTTCATTAACATTATTGTATGCTACAATGTCATCTAGTGTATCATTATCAATGTTCATATGTTCTTTCAAGTATTTAATATTATCATCATCCTCATCTTGTCCTACATCATCTTCATCATCATTGAAATTTGACTATAGACCATCTATATTGTTACCAGATGTATTTGGATCATCATTTTCTATACCATCCATATTGTTGTCTTCCATAACATCATCTAACTCTGGATTGTTGTCTTCTTGTGCCTGAACATAACCATCTTCAACATCATCAAGGATGTTAATTTCTTCGATGTTCTCTAATCCCTCTCTCTCATTTTGTTGGCCATCATTGTTTTGCTCAGTATCCACTAATGCATCGTCAAATACATTCCTTAATCTTGGATCATAATGTGTGACAAATATCCATTTCGGGTCCAAAATATCTTCATAGAAAAATACCTGCACATGAGTGGCATACATATATTAGACATTATATAAATTGTATGAACATATATACATCAAATGAATAATGGAACGTTATTTTATAGACTACCTTTTTTATACAATAATTGCTATAAAACACAATTTTGACAACATAGTTTATAAAACATCAATCCACACTCATTTATTATTCTTTGGTTTTCTGCCCTTAAGAACATCCTTAGGGAGACCTTGTTCTTCCCTCTTCTTTCGCGCAAGAATGTTTTTTAAGAAGGGTTAATCAATCAATAACTCATTTCCAATAGTAAGGTCCATAATAACCTCAACCATTATCAATCTATCAACCTCTCTATCCATATCTCCATCTTTATCATTTATAACCTCAACAAATTGACAATTCGGTCTTACAGTAGGGTCCCTTCCCTTACTACTATTTATAAATCCTGCAATATTTTTTGTGTGTGTATGCATGTTCATCTATATACATAAGATGACCTCTATTAATTTCTTTTCCACTTTCCAATTGGAGACGATGTGTATACATATTCAAATTTAGACCATATGCTGACATGCTAGGCTTATATTTTGCTAGCCTTCTCCATTCACCACTGTAATATGATGGACCATAATATGGAATTAATCTCCTAGTGGTTTGCTCTGAATTGTTTCTATGTTTGGATCCCACATGTACATTTTGGACAATAAAGAGGCCTAGATTCACTCCATGAATATTGGAGGTTCGTATCATGTAGTTGTATCCCCAAAATTGAAACACCTCGTACACTCTAGGTAGTTGTTGATCACTAGGCCAAGTGCAATATAGTCAACGATCAAATGTCTCTTTGTAAATTGATCTCAAAATCAGGGGAAATTCATCATCTCCATCACATTCATTCTCATAGGGTTTGTAGTCCACCTTCCCCTTATCTTTAAGCAAATTATGCATCTTCACACCGGTTCTTGTTATGTTACTTGCTTTCGTCAATTCCTTATCTTTCGAGCTGGTATATTGGCACATATTTTTGTTAGATGTATCATCTGATAAATGATCATTGCCCTCTACACTGGAAGCTGGTGATCCAGGAAACTTTAAACCAAGAATTTTATCCTGCAAGTATCCATTAAGAAAAAATTAGTTATTTAAATAATATAAAACAATGTTTAAACGAAGTATACATGTTATTTATATCAAATTGGAAAATTCCTCACCACAATTCCTATTGGATTTCAATCAATTGTAGGAGGAATACTATTGAATGGAAGCTCATCATATATGTAATGTCTTTTTACAATCACTCGTTTGAATTATTTCTTTCCATGACATACAGAACATCCACAAACAACAATTTTCTCAAAGTATTCATCCCATGTACTATAGTCCTGACCTACCTCTTCTTCAGTGCAATCGTTTGTTGTGTCTATAGTATCCATTGTCATATCCTCTTCCACCCACTGTCGTCTACGATATTTAACATTTTTAGGTCCACGTCCACGTACATATCTTGTTCTTTTGCTAATTGAACACTTAGGCTCTACATTTGCTCCAATCTCCATCTAAAATAATCAGCAACATGCATTAATTTATGTCAAGATTGGATAATACATTATAAATTTCAATAATACTGTGAAAAAAGATGGATGTATCATAAAATGCGATTAGATCATTTTTTCCTAAGTCAAAATTTGAGTACTTGATGTCCCGCTTCATCCATTGTGTCCTCATTTGATATGACACGATTTTTTGCCATGGCCTCGTCTCGCCCCTATAATACACAACATAGTAAATAATGTTTAGTACACCAAGTATATCATTTCAACGAATATGCTATCCAACACAAAACCTCACTTTAGTCATATATTTGACATATTGATATCATGTTTTGGCTATCCTAATTCTCAAACTTTTACCTTGATCATAGAATCACATTTAATCACCATTTTTGTGCATTTTCAACCAATAAGTTTGACCTCAAAGGCCTCATGGACAAAAAAATGACTTTATCTCCTCTACGTTGTAGCATTTGTGAATTCATAAACACCTTCCTCCTTTGGTTGAGGTTGCTTTCTCTTCTTACCTCTCTTGTATCTGCAGATTTTGTTGTCTCATCTATTTCCACCCACTTTCCTCTCAGCAATTTAGTATTTCTACGTTGTCCACGTCCTCTCTCCATGGCCTCCTTTGTGAATAATTTTTTTTCCACAGAATCTTTCACTGCACTACCGATAAGAAGGAAAAAGCAACTTGCGGGACCGCGGTAAAAACTGCTCTATTGCACTGAGCCAATGAAGGAGTCGTGGGACAACAATGGTCACCGCACTACCGCATGCCAATGGTAGAAGACTTGTGGGACTGCGAGAGTCACCACAACACCGCCAGGAACAAAAAGAAGACTCACATGCCATCACAAAAGCTTTCACCGCACTACTGCTGAGAAGGATGAAGTACCTTGCGGGACCGTGGTAAAAAATTCTCTATCGCACTGAGTTGATGAAGGAGCCATGGGACAACAGTGGTCACAAAAACAAGGCAGGAGTTGGAATTATTTCCAACACTCTGGATCCTGTGATACACAACAATCAAAATAGTCACTATACAGCAATGATAGGTGCTAAATTAGGCACACTTGGCGTTGCCTTATATGTCCCAAACAAATTACATTAACAGCCAAAAGTCAGTGCTAAAGTTGGCATTGACTAACGCCGACTAAAGCATTGACTAATGAATCAAAATAAAAAATTTAAAACTTTCCCGCGTGAAGGAAGAAATTAGTCGACAAAAAATGGAAAAACGTCATGCAAAGGAAGAGAGTAGGGCGGTACCAACAACTAACGAGAAATTTGATTTATTTTGCGACACCATAGGTAAGGTTAGAATTTTTTTTTCTTGGTTGAATTCATGACTGTTTACTACTCTTTGTATTGCATTTGAATTTGTGATTGTTTACTAGTTCATGGCCTAACTAGTCTAGGCAACCTCTAAATTGTCCCATCATTATAAATTGTAAAACCTTTCAGAAAGCAACAAAAAAATTTACCCTACCCATTTGAGCTTTGGCACAAAATATTATAGCACGAAGCGAGGATGCCTTTGTATTCTTTCCCTAACCTAGGTATCAAGGAAATAGTGAATTTCTTGGAAAATCTTAGAATTGGGTTGGTCACTGTTGAGCAACTACTAAAAATAAATGCAGAAACCACCTAGTTTTGCCTAGCCGCTCCATAGTCACCAATGCCGTGACAAATTCATGCAAGATTACATTATGAAAGAGTTTTCATGATAAGATTATCAACACTAAGCAAATTGAGTGAACATATTTTCCCAAGGTTATCAACACTAAGCAAACCCAGTGAACATATTTTCCCACAAAACAAAACTTTCATACCACAAACTGGACGAAAAATTTCATACCTGACAGTGTGTACTTCGTTTTCCTCCACAGACTGGATGAAAATGATTTTCCCTAGGTTGCCTCAAAATGTCAAGCAATGGAGGGAAGTGAGCATTGTCAGCAAACTCTGGCCACAATGAGGTAATTCATTGTCAATTTATAGATTTGTAAATGTTTCCATTATTTCTTTGAATTTTACTTTTTAGTTTTTTATTTCTAAATTTAAAAGAAGAAATATAATTTAAATATATATATAGGGACATGAGAATGACAAAGATAAAGAGGAATTGGCTTCCATATTGGGGGTAGAGGCAGTGAACAAATTAGTTAATGTGGACTGGAAAACACTTGTCAGATACATAGAAAAACAATCTATTAATGCCCCTCAAACATTGCAAACAAATCAATTGTCTCAAAGGGAATCAATTGATTCCCCAACCAGTCCTGGATCGAGCAAAAAATCTAGGAGGAAATCAGTGACAGTAAACTCTAAGAATGTGGAACAGGGAGCAGAGACTTCCACTCTTGGGACACAGACTTCTTCCACCATGCCATGTTTGCAATCTTGCATTGGTAGCTACAATACGAAGATAGAATACAAGGTGGTTTCAGGGGAAGTCTGAATGACGGATGCTAGGAAAATGTTTATCAATAGGTTGAAGGAATCATGCCTTCAACAGTTCAAAGACCATCTACATTTTCCATTCTCAAAGATACCCATGCACTTGAAAAAAGTACTTATCCATGACATGGAGAATGAATTTGACATAGGTTGGTCTATAAAAAAGATAAAGCTACGAATGTCTCAAAACTGCAAGAGATTTTGATGCAACAAAACAAAGAAGATAAAAAAAATCCCTCCTGAGCTAAGGCAGAAAAAAAGGCCAATTGATGGAAGTGTGAAAGTACGGAGAGAGCTTGTAAAAGCATATGAGAATTCTAATGCATAGAGGAAGTCTGGTGAGGAAATTATGCAGGTATTTGAATTTGCTCATAAGATTATATCAAATTTATTAAACAATATTTAAACTTTATTTGTGCATAGTTTAATTGAATTACTACATGTTTCAAGAGAAGGCCTCCAACGCTAGGCTTGAGAAACTTTGTGCCACACATCGCAGTGGACAGAAAGGTTTACAGGCCTTGATCTATACATTTGTAAGTATATTTAATATGTTAAATGATATTTTTTTTATTTCATTGGCAAAAGTAAATGATTGCATATTAATTAGTTTAACTAGTCCATGTGCCATGTTTTGACAGGAGGAGAAATATGGTCGCCATCCAAAGCAATTTGAAAAGAATATGTTAAAAAACAAAATGTGGAACGATTTTGTAATCTGGATGGAGAATGAAGTATCAATAGTTGAGTTTCAATAACTTAGTTGGATATTGTTTTGTTAATATGTCAATTTGCATCTCTTGTGTTGAGTTGTTTATTAATGCATAGGATGAGTAAATAGAGCTCAAATATTATGATTACAAGACGACCGTTTATGTGCATGAATAAATAGTAGAAGGATGTAGATGAACTCAATTCATCTGAATTTATGCCTCTTGGAAGGAATTCCTCTTGAATCTCTAATATTAGGTGCCCAAGACTTCCCTGTATCTTTTACCTTTCGTTGTCGCCTTTCCTCTTCATTGTTAGACTCGTCTCCTTTTTCCTTATCTACATTTTTAGCTTCAGCTTCTAATTCATCCCATGTTTTACCTTCCTCCTCTTTAGAATTTTCTTCTTCTTCTTCATCCTCCTCTGACTCCACAAGAGATTCATCTTCTGAACCTTCCTCATTTGATTCTAATTCCTCTTCTACATCAGAGGGTTCATATCCTTGATCTGACTCTTCTGAATTATCAGAATCGGAATCACTAGCTTCCATATTCAAAAATTCCCAACCAAAATCTTCAATAAATTTATCTGGATCATCAATAATACTCTTCAAAATTGGCTGCCAATTCAAGTTCATTCTGCTTTCATAATACTTTATATCCATGGAGTTCAACCATTCCTTGATGCCATCAAGCGAAGATTGAGGAATGGTGTACATGCGGAGTACATCCCACTCGAAGTCTTTGAAAACAATAGCCATATCAAATGCCTTTCTCCCAAGTCCTACTCTCTCAAGGTTAACAATCTCAATCTCACTAATAGTGATTACTAAGAAAGGTAATTCCACCAACTCTACCAAACAGTTTATTGTAGGAACAATAAAAGCAGAGCCTTTGAAAGGAAATCCATGTAAACCAAGCTCTCTAAATGGTATATCAAACTCTAGTTCAAAATCTTTTAGATGAAGTTGCTCCCATAGCTCTCTTACTCGCTTGAAAAATCCTTGAAACTTTCTATTGATTTTATTTTTCCTATCCCTCTCTTGTTGTTCTTCCTCAATTTCATCAGGATCATACATTGACCTTCTTGCCCCTCCTAAAGTTTGGGCCACATCCATTACCTCTACATAAAACTGGACATCCTTGGTCTTCTTGGTTCCCACACCATGATATGGTTATGCAAATGAAAATGAAGCAAAGTAATCATCTCCTTCTTTGTTGGCTGGAAGAATGCATGCTTAATGTTTTGATACATGATATCAGCTCTATCTTCTACTCTCATGGTTGAATATCGAAATCCAGTATGGTGGGCCTCCAGAGTTCTAGTCATCTTTCTTCCTCTTCCACCAAATGCTGGCCTGATCCACATGTCTACCAACCTAATTGGCTTTGTTTTTGAAAGATGAAGTTTCTCATGAGTCACCAATGTAGCTCTCTCTGCCTTTTCAGACTCTTTCATTGCTACAGATCATCTTTGGGATTTAGTCATCTATACCACATGGTTGATGTGCTTTGAATCCTTGCATCTAAAGGAAATTTCCTTAACATAAATACTACTAGGGAATTTCAATGTTGTCATTCTAGTTGGCATTAAAGCCAGTACCTACAACATTGAAAATTATCCTTATATAAGAATTCCTTCCATCTTGTTGGCTTGTAACACTCTTGATGGTGGCTACATGAAATCTTCTTCTAATTCCTCTTCTACATCAGAGGGTTCATATCCTTGATCTAACTCTTCTGAATTATCAGAATCGGAATCACTAGCTTCCATATTTAAAAATTCCCAACCACCATCTTCAATAAATTTATCTAGATCATCAGTAATACTCTTCAAAATTGGTTGCTAGTTCAAGTTCATTCTGCTTTTATAATACTTTCTATCCATGGAGTTCAGCCATTCCTTGATGCCATCAAGGGAAGATTCAGGAATGGCGTCAATGCAGAGTACATCCCGCTTGAATTCTTTGAAAATAATAGCCATATAAAATTCCTTTTTTCCCAAGTCATACTCTCTCAAGGTTAACAATCTCAATCTCACTAATAGTGATTACTAAGAAAGGCGATTCCACCAACTCTACCAAATAGTTTACCATAGGAACAATAAAATCAAAGGCTTTGAAAGGAACTCCATGAAAACCAAGCTCTCTAGATGGTATATCAAACTCTAGCTCAAAATATTTTAGATGAGGCCGCTCCCATAGCTCTCTTACTCGCTTGAAAAATCCTTGAAACTTTCTATTGATTTTATTTTTCCTATCCCTCTCTTGTTGTTCTTCCTCAATTTCATCAGGATCATACATTGACCTTCTTTCCCCTCCTAAATTTTAGACCACATCCATTACCTCCACATAAAATTGGACATCCTTGGTCTTCTTGGTTCCCACGATGTGATATGGTTATACAAATGAAAATGAAGCAAAGTAATCATCTCCTTCTCCACTGGATGGAAGAATGCATGCTTAATGTTTTGATACATGATATCAGCTCTCTCTTCTACTCTCATGGTTGAATACTGAAATCCATTATGGTGGGCCTCCAGAGTTCCAATCATCTTTTTTCCTTTTCCACCAAATGATGGCCAGATCCACACATCTGCTAGCCTAATTGACTTTGTTTTTGAAAGCTGAAGTTTCTCTTGAGTCACCAGTGTAGCTCTCTCTACTTTTTCATACTCTTTCATTGCTATAGATCGTCTCTGGGATTTAATCATTTGTACCACATGGTTGATGTGCTTTGAATCCTTGCATCTAAAGGAAATTTCCTTAACATAAATACTACTAGGGAATTTCAATGTTGCCATTCTAGTTGGCATTAAAGTTGGTACCTGCAACATTGAAAATTATCCTTATATAAGAATTCCCTCCATCTTGTTGGCTTGTAACACTCTTGATGGTGGCTACATGAAATTTGATTTTGATTCCTCTTCTACATCAAAGGGTTCATATCCTTGATCTGACTCTTAAGAATTATCAGAATTAGAATCACTAGCTTCCATATTCAAAAATTCCCAACCACCATCTTCAATAAATTTATCTGGATCATCAATAATACTCTTCAAAATTGGCCGCCAATTCAAGTTCATTCTGCTTTCATAATACTTTATATCCATGGAGTTCAACCATTCCTTGATGCCATCAAGTGAAGATTGAGGAATGGTGTCAATGCTAAGTACATCCCTTGAAGTCTTCAAAAATAATAGCCATATCAAATGCCTTTTCCCAAGTCCTACTCTCTCAAGGTTAACAATCTCAATCTCACTAATAGAAATTACTAAGAAAGGTAATTCCACCAACTCTACCAAACAGTTTACCATAGGAACAATAAAAGTAGAGGCTTTGAAAGGAACTCCATGAAAACCAAGCTCTCTAAATGGTATATCAAACTCTAGTTCAAAATCTTTTAGATGAGGCTGCTCCCATAGCTCTCTTACTCGCTTGAAAAATCCTTGAAACTCTGTAATTGATTTTATTTTTCCTGTCCCTCTCTTGTTGTTCTTCCTCAATTTCATCAGGATCATACATTGACCTTCTTGCCCCTCCTAAATTTTAGACCACATCCATTATCTCCATATAAAATTGGACATCCTTGGTTTTCTTGGTTCCCACGCCATGATATGGTTATGCAAATGAAAATGAAGCAAAGTAATCATCTCCTTCTCCGGTAGTTGGAAGAATGCATGCTTAATGTTTTGATACATGATATCAGCTCTCTCTTCTACTCTCATGGTTGAATATTGAAATCCATTATGGTGGGCCTCCAGAGTTCCAGTCATCTTTCTTCCTCTTCCACCAAATGTTGGCTTGAATCACAAGTCTGCCATCCTAATTGGCTTTGTTTTTGAAAGCTGAAGTTTCTCCTGAGTCACCAGTATTAGCTGTAACTTTTTTGAAATTTTATTATGGTATGTGCACTTTGATATGGTGTAATATGATTATGTTTTTGTCTCATATGTTGTAATATTAGATATATAACAGAAAAATAAATTATTGCATGAAATAAATAATAACTTTTCATTCTAAATGTTTTTTTTTGCAGAACACAGGTCTTCTAGAAGATCAAGATCATCCTCAACATGATATAGATCCAAAAAATATTGGTTTGGTCGGTACAGATCACATGGCAGAGGATGATGATGACATAGATATGGAAGACACTGAGGCCGATGACAATGATGATGATGATGACGACGACAAGGACGACGACGACGACGACGACGATGATGATGATGATGATGATGATGATGATCACGATGGTGATGATGATTATGAGACAGTTGGTGGTAGTAACCAGTGACATTCATGATCATATAGATTGCATCATGGATCATTGATGATATATCATTATGATGACTCTTTTCATGGTTACTATCATATGTATCATTTTCACGGCCTACAGTACTATATTATTGAGTTGTATCATATTGACATGTATCATTTTCACTATATCATTTGGACATGTATCATCTTGACTTATATCAGTTTGAGTTACATAATTTATCAATTTTATTTATATCATTTGTACATGTATCATTTTCACTTATGTCGATTGTTGGACATGTATCATTTTGACATGTTTTTGATGTACTGGCATATTTTACTTTCACTTTTTTAGTTATATATGATGATGATCTTATCAGTACTGACTTGTCAATTTATATATATTAAAAGTGGTCAATGATATTTGGATGGATATTTATTACGTATGATGATTTTAATTTACTGCTCAGGATGGATGTTGTCAAATTCAATTCAATTATAGATATTTGACTCACTTGTTTTAATTATAGATGATGATCATGTTACAATAATAGTTCAGGCAGTGATGAAAGGTAAAATTAATGCTTGGCACCGCCAGAACATAATTGAACAAATCATAGAAGTGTTAAGCTCTTTTGAAAGTTTTGTGGTGAGCCACATTAAAAGAGGTGGTAATGTGGAAGTGGATGTCTTATCTAAATGGGCTTTAAATTTTGGTGAAATGAGGGAATTTAGGTTGTATGATTTTAGAGGTGTTCGGTTAGTGGACTTAGGTGAAAACACAGAAGAGGAAAATGCCTTAAATGAACAAGGTGGCAAAGCAAGTGGAGTAGTACTTCATTAATAGAAAGTTCATCATAAACAAGGTGGCAGGCGGTGGTGAAGTAGTACTTTATTAATAGAAAGTGTGGGCAATCCAAGATGGTGTTAAATGCAAGCCCTCAATTAAGATGTGTTAATTGCATTTGGAAAGGGTCAAGAAAAACTCTGCAACAAACTTTGGTGGTGGCAACGCTGGTTGTCAAGAGAAATGGAAGCCAATTTCACCTTCTAGTCACGAAGATATTTGGTCCCGTTTTATGGAGAGGTGTCCGAAAAATGACTACATGGCCTTTTCCTTGTTGATGATGAGCGGCTAGTGCAGTGTGTAAAAATGATTCATGTCAGGGATTTCGTCTCTCTGAAACACAGATACTGAACCAACATGGACGTTTACTCCTTAATTGTGGCGTGGGACTTGGATTTAGGTGAACCAGTGGAAATGGTGAGGATGGTGATGTAGAAAATTGTGCATGAATATATTTTGGTAGGCACGGAGTCCATTCTCAAATGGGTGGTTTTAGGTGTAGGTTTAGATTATTTTGAAGGACTGGTAGATGATGAAATTGAGGAGCTCTATGGGAGACCAGGGCTCAAACCCTTTATTCATTGGCCCGAAGGAAAATACAAAGATTGTTACCATGAGGAAGTACGTTTGGGATGGAAAGCGCTCAAACTCTTCATCGAACTCATGGAGGTTGATCAAGTTATGGAACAAGAAAAGGCAGAGATGCAACGATTGGAAGCAAAAAGGAAGCGCCAGAAGAAGAAGTCGGGGAAGCGGTGGAAGAAGAAGCCTTTGAAGGAGATAGCCAAGCATCCATTGGGTCCAGGTGGAGCTCATTAAGACTGGTCATGTTTGTATGTGTCTGATTTTGAATTCTCCCTCCGCTTTTGTTGTATTAAAGTGTGTAACTCTGAACACTATTAATGGTGGTTATTTTTTGGAAGGATTTTATTGGTAAATAGTTATATGGGTTACGGGGTTTATTTAATGTTTTACTCTGCACGTTAAGGTGCCTCTAGTTTTTCTCGTTTGCTATGGAATTTTGGTGGGTAATGACAATGAACAATAGATGTACTTTTTTATCTTTACAAGCAATACAAAATTTTTGTGTTACCGACCCAAAAAAAATAATTATCGTGTTATTTAATCATATGAGAAATAATTAAATTACTTATTCTATAATCATATGAGTTATTTAAGAGGCATGATATATTTAACTAATTAAATTGAAATAAAACATATTAAATCAATAAATGGAAGCCAAACTAGAAGCAAACAAGAAGCAATCTTGGAAGCAAAATTGGAAGTGAAACCAGAAGCAAAACTAAAAGAAAAATTGGAAGCAAAACTAGAAGCAAACCTAGAAGCAAAACTGGAAGCAAAACTGGAAGCAAAATCGAAAGCAAAACCGGAAGCAAAATCAGAAGCAAAACCGGAAGCAAAAGTGGAAGAAAAATTGGAAGCAAACTTGGAAGCAAAATTGGAGGAAAAACTGGAAGCAAACCTGGAGGAAAAACTGGAAGCAAAACTGGAAACAAAACTGGAAGCAAAACCAGAAGCAAAATCGGAAGCAAACCTGGAAGCAAAACTGGAAGAAAAAGTGGAAGCAAACTTGGAAGCAAAATTGGAAGCAAACTTGGAAGAAAAATTGGAGGCAAAACTGGAAGCAAACCTGGAGGCAAAACCGGAAGCAAAACCAAAAGCAAAATCGGAAGCAAACCTGGAAGCAAAACTGGAAGCAAAATCGAAAGCAAAACCAAAAGCAAAACTAGAAGCAAAAATGGGAGTAGACATAGAAGCAAAACTAGAAGCCAAATTGGGTGCTAATTTAGGCACTATTTTCGGCACTATTTCCTAGTGTTATTTTAGGCGCTATTTTTGGCACCATTTCCTAGCACTATTTTAGGCACTAACGGGGGCGCTGTGATTTTCCAACGCTAACTCCGGCACGTCAGGCACAAAATTCAGTGCCAAAATCGACACCAAGATGACCATGTCTGTTTACGCCAAGTTTAGCGCTAGCCAAATCGCCCAATTTGTGAATTGAAATACACTAAAATTTGGCGCTATTTTAGGTGCTATTTTCTTGTTTTGTTGTAGTGTTAGGGTTTAAACATTTGACTAATCATATTTTATAGCCTAACTTGTTGTATGTGCAACTCACCACTTGTTCAAGACTCCTTTGAGAAACTACTAACACTTTTTTTGTAGGTTCACTTCTTAAAAGATCCACCATTACCACTAAATATAGTGCAAAAATTATAAGGAAAATAAATTTGTATTTTTCATGTTTGTAGGGACACTTTACTTCATAATCTCTCTTCTTACTCTAAAAATTTATCTTGGAGATCAACAACATCATGATATTCTTTTATGTTTAGCTTAGAACTTAAGATAGGAAAGTATTTATGCTCTCTTCTTGCACCACAAGGTGATCTTTGAGATCAAAATAACATGGTCTTTATTTCCCCTAATGAGCCTTCCTTGGCTTTCATCACCAAGGGGGTGACCTGGACCATTGTGTTTTCATACTTGGTGTGCAAATTTGAGAGGGAATTTAAAAAATCTCCCATTAGAAGGATGTTTTTCATTGGGCTAATATTGCATAAATTGATATCTTACAAAGTGAAGAGGAGAGTGGGTTACCCTCTCACACCAAGCCATTAGACATTCCCTCTCATTTCATGGAATCAAACCTCACATACCTCAAGGTATATAAAGGGCATCACCTAGTAACCTTGTACAAGCCTAGATAGGACCTATAAGTTGTGTTTGGTTGCAATACACCAATAATTAGTTAACCATGGGAAGTTACTAACCCCATGCCCCTAGACATGGATATTTATATAATGCCCTAAGCCAACTGCACAAGGCATTAGCCAATTGAGCAATTTTTTTGAAAGAATGATATTGGTAAGAAGATTAACCCAAGATTTTGCACACTACATACTGAAGTGTGAAACTAGTTTTGTGTTAAGTAAAATGACACAAACTACATAACATCGCCATTACTTCAAGAAAGGTGGCACAAAAGAAAGAATTAAATCTACTCTAGTATGAGACACCAAGGAAAGCATGAAAAATGCAGCATGGAGGAGAGACAAGATCTCTAAGATTCTTGAAATACACTTAAAAAATATTTTTGAACTACCCTCCAAAACCACTAGGATGCAACTAAGAAAGCCCAAAATTTTTGTATACAAAATTGTTCCTAAAAAGTTAATGAACTTCCCACAAGTAAATGATCCCTTACATAAATCATGGACTTGTCTCAATTCTAATCCCTTATGTTCATGGATTAGACTTGGATTAAGTATGATTCCTAACATAAGGCATTGAACTTGCATCAAGTATGATTCCTAACATAGGGCATTAGACTTGCATCATTTTTGATCCCCAGACTAGCTATCAGACTTTCCCTAAGTCTAGTACCTAAGGCTAGGTATCAAACTTGCCCCAAGTTTGGTACCTAATACTAGGTATCAAACTTGTCCCAAGTATGGTACCTAAGATCGAGTATTCAACTTTCCCAAAGTCTCATACCTAACACTAGGTACCAAAATTTCCCTATGTCTGATACATCAGATAGGATACCAAACTTGCCTCAAATATGATACCTAATATAGTGAATAGGACTTACTTCAAGCTCAATACCTAAGTATATTGGACTTGCCTCAAGCCCATACCTAAGCTAGTGTATCAAACTTGCCTCAAGACTAATACCTAAGATAGGTTATTAGACTTCCTCAGGCTTAATACCTAATTTAGGTAATCATACTTGCCTCAAGCCTTATACATTGTCACCTAGACCAAACAAGAAATCACTCAGGAACAAGAGATGGTGAAACACAACTTATAACTTAAATAGATCAAGTCTGAAAAGTATATTGTGATCATTTCTTCTTATAAATATAGAAAATATAACAAAAGTACCCAAGATAGTCTGGTGAGACAATAGGGTTCAAGGAACTCCAATACTTCAATGAGGAAACAACATATAATGGCATTCTAAATTATTTACCAAACTTTAGAAACACACATTGAGTTCATTCTTTCAAATATAGCAATGGTATCCAAAGGCACATAATTCATTTTCCAAAATAAGGTAATAATGAGGAAAAAATATATAATATAAACAAACCATTACAAACAAGGATTAAGTGAGTCTTAGTTTGTTTTAAATCAAGTAAGATGCAACTTATAAGTTCACCTTGTATCTAATATCCATTTCCATGTAGTCTACCTCAATCACACCCCTGATTACCTCTACAAGTTTAAAAGATTTATCATCAAATATGATGGATAGCATATTGTCATGGATGGTCCCCCTAAAGGCCATTTCTATTTGTATAAAGTAAAAGAAAATAAAATATATATATCAATTCTTGTCACTTTGAAAGGAATGGAGCAATGGATCACCTCTATATTATAGGATATATTGATTACTAAGTCATGAAACCACCCTTAAAATTTACTACTATTATCACTACAATCATTTCACTCATGTTAAAGTAGATGTAATGTATGTCAGGGGCGTGATATGTTACTTTCTCCACATTAGGTGTCTTTTTATCCTTAAGATGATGATGTCCAATGATTGTTTGCTAGGGGCTATATGTTTTTCTAGACTTGGCTCCAAGCATGATGGAGATGCTCCCAAGTTTGGATGTCCATTGAAATGAACTCTGAGTTGTTGTTATCAATGGCCCAATTGAAAAGAAAATTTATTAATATTCAATTTCCCTCTAGTAGTGGGAAACAATCAGTGCTTTAAAGAAATTCAATTTATCCCATACTTCTTGTAGGATATTCTCAAGTTTCTAATTCACGCATTTTCTTTTTGAAAGTGTGTTATGTATAATTAGGTAATCCCTTTTTAAGACTAGCTTTTTTTTTGCTAAAGTGATGACCATCTAGAATACAAAACTGACACCCATTACTTGGCAGAAAAATTTCATTATGGTTACTAATGAAACATCCAACTTCCAATTTTCTAAGCTTTCCTCTTAAGGCACCATCAAAATTTAATTGTAGATATTCCCCTATAGGGGGTAAGTAACATCGCTTCTCCTAGTATTTAATGGTTCCATCCAAGAAACCCCTTGAATGGGGAGTATTTTTTTTTATCTATGACCATCTTTTCAATAAACAAATATCATAATAGGATAGTGTGATTTCCTTACTTTATTTTTACTTTTAAGTTGTGTTAACCAACTTGGATGTGGCAATCTCTAAGATATTGATGCAATTATTCAATAGGGTTTGGGAATCTTGAAATATTTGGAGGTTTCCCTCTTTCAAATTTTCCAAATTATGAGGGACTAGTTGACAACCTAGATGCTAGAGAGTAGAGCTTTCTACTAAAGAAGTGGCCATGACAAAAAAAAATATAGGAGGCTATAAAACAATAACCTAGACCAATTCACTTTTAAACAGAATCATGTCCAACATTTACTTGCAAAATGTTAGGATAAGGTGACATTAACCTTTTAATCCTATACAATTTATATGTCTCCATGTTCTTTAGAATGTGTTCTAGGGGACATGAGAGAAAATCATTAAATTTTGGAAATGTTGTAATTATACTTTAAAGAGAGGATTTGATTTTGGTGGAGGTTACACATCAAAAATGGATAAAATATATTTCCTAGGCATCAGTATTGAGATTTGAAAGGTCTTGGATGGGATGCCCAAGATTGGAGAATAAAAGGTGTATGCTAGTATTCTATCAAGAAGCGAAAAAGGTCATCAAAGCATTCGAAAAGTTAGGAGTTAGATAGGCTATGGGTTAGGCACTCAAGTTAGAGCCTTGTAATTTATATTTAATATTTTATTATGTCTTTTGGTTTTCCAAGAAGGGGGCATGGTATTTTGCATGTGGTTTTGTACCTCTTATTTTGGTTTACCATTTGTGGTTTTACCTCCCACAAGTTCTATAAATTGGATCCATGAAATGCTAGTTTCATGTTGAGTTCTTGCAGGTAACATGGTGTTGTTGGGTTGATCAGAGATTAGTAGTGGAGTGTATTATTGTGTACTCTCGTTTGAATATTTGTAATATACTTGCCCTCTTTTTGTTAGGATATGGTTTTTACACCATTGCATAAATTGATATATTATATGTTGTAATTAAATAGTTATTTAGTTGTGGTGCACCTAGGAGGTGTGTTTAGCCACATTAGATAATTATTTGGGAATGTTTGTAAAGTTGTATTATAACATTGGTTTATTATTTTATGTGGGAGACATAGGATAATAATTTAATATTTGGGGAAAGCATTTAATAAAGTGAAAATTTAGTAACCAATATTAAATGAATGATCAATGGTTTTGTGGAACATGGTTTTATCTTACCACTTGGTTGTATTTATGTGAGATTGTATCTATAAAATAAAACACATGTTTAGTGGTTAAGGTTGGCTGGGTGAGTGAGCTATCATTATTGGGTCTTTATGAGGAGTGCATATGTGAAGCATGGCACGAGATGTGTGGATTCCTACTTGGACACATGGATGATGCATTGGAGAGGCTTGATGCTTTAGAAGTATTTATTGTAACTCTATAAGTGCATGTATTATTTATTTGTTGAATAATATGTGGAGTATGGATGCTTTTGGAGGCTAGGATTTTTCCTCATGAGGGTTTTTCTAGGGTATATCTTGTGTTATCTTGTGGCTTTTTCATTTGATCTATGCATTTGGATAGTTTGTAAGCCACATGCATGATTTTATCACATAGGGTTATGTAGGAAATGGATTAATGAACTGGGCGTTGATGCATGATTTCCTAACACTTTTCTCATGTGGAGTTTTTTCTCGAAAGGTTTTCTCTACATAAATATGGTATCACATTTTGTTTTCTGATTTTTATGTTGTGATGTATATTGCAATCACATGTTTAAATCTGATTTAGTAATCTATTTATATATTTAAATTCAATTGCATAAGTTCATATTGTAGCTATTCTTCACCTTGTTTTCAACACAAAAGAGTAATGAAGAAGGAGGTGGTTCATTGTTTCTTCCTCTAAGGTACAAATCATGCATCTTGAGGGACCTTGATAACCATATTTCTTAAGAATGTCATGTGTGAGGATTTTCCCTTACCCTCCTGGTAATGCAAAGGCCCCTACATTTGGGATACATATGATATTGAAGAATTCATTAGTGATCTATTAAATATTTAGAGGTTGATCATTTTGTATGATATATCTTAATTTGGCATTGTAGTTGGGAAATTCTACCTCATTCATCTAATCTAGTCTAGATTTTCTACATAGTGGATCTTCCTCTACTCAAGATTTTTTGCTTATTTTTCTTTGATATTCTAGTCTACCATGAGGAAGAAGAGGTCCTTCCATTTTTCTACATATAATCCTTGGTGACATCTTAGATCATATAGTGATCCTTTAATTTTTAGCCTAATAAGTTGATTAATTTTACTTTGATATCATCAAAAACCTAATCATCCACCAATGGTGGATGTCCACCCCATGAATCAAACCTAAAATCTGCTAATTCCCCTTTTGTAATGTTCAAAGAAAGGTGTTTAATAATGATTGGGTGACAAGCCGCTAAAATTTTTAATTGTGAGACCTTGAGGGATGTGATGCCATAATAAGAAACAACAAAAGAAACGGAAAAACCAAGCATTTCTTTTATAAAATTTTGCATTACATTTCCTTCAAAGTCATGTCCACTCCCCAAACAAAATTTTCCACAAGGGCCAAATTCTATTTGTGGAGGTTTCTAATTCCCATGTCTCCATCCACCTTAGTAATGTGTACCTTTTTCCCATCCCACTAGGGAAATTCTATTTGATGATTAGTTCCTTGAAATATGAAATATCTTGTAATTCTTTCTAGGTGTTTGATGATGCTAGATGGGGTTTTACTGTAATAATAAAAAATATAGTTAAGACAAAGAAGACTAATTTAAGGATTTGAGTTCTTTCTACCAATGGTACTCATTTCCCCTTCCAAGAGGAGAGTCTATTTTTTAAGAGCTCCACTAGATTGTTCTAAAGGAGTTCCCTTATGCTAGAAGAGAGGGTGACACCAATATATTTTCTATAACATAGTCATTTATTAAAGTCAAGAAAATCTAGGTAATCATATCATATAGTTCAAAGGTAAGAGATGAAAAATCTCAAAGTTTTAATGGCTAATTACCTAAACAAGGACCTATGAATATGTGTTTAGTATGTCTTTGAAGGAAACAACTTATCTTGTGGTGGCTTCTCCAAATAGGATGATGGATGAATGGTTCCAAGTATTCAATAGCTCACATTCCCACGATAGGTCATGATGTTGAAAAGGAATGGAGACAAGGGATATCCTTGGCCAAGTCCACTAGTAGGAGAAAATGAACTTATGGGGCTACTATTGACCAAGGTTGAGAGACAAGGACCACTAATGCTATTGAAAATTCCCTTCCACCATTCCTAATCAAAACAAAATTTGCATATGACAAGAATTAGGAACCTCCAATCAACCTTATAATATTCCTTGTTGATGTCAAGATTTATGATCATGCCTCTAGAATAAGTACTTGATATTGAATGAAGAACCTCATGAGTGATTACAATCTCATCCTCCATGTTTCTAAATGGGACAAAAATCACCTTTTTTTGGAAAAATGTTATGTTCCAATATAGGGGTAAGTCTTACTACATTGATTTTGGTAATGATCTTGTAGATGACATTACATAGTGAAATGGACCTAAATTTTGCAAAGTTGGTAGGAGAAATATTTTTGGAAATAAGGGTGATGAAGGTGTTGTTGAAATCACCCATAACCTTTTTGGATTTTCTTGAATAGATTCTATGACCCCCACAATTCTTCTATTTTTATGGTCCAAAAGTGTTGGTAGAAAGCGACAAATAGCCCATCTAGCCTAGGATCCTTAAGTATTTCATTGAGAAGAGGGAACTTTTACTTCTTCAATGGTGGTGGGTGCCAATAATATCTTAATGTGTTTAGTAGGGATAATTTGTGGAATGCTCCCTAATAAGTCATCCAAGTTGATAGTATGGGAAGGATTTTTTGGGCTCAAGAGTTCATTAAAGAAAACTTTCTTCTTGGTGTATTTTGGGTTCTCTAAGATTTCCCCATTTCTAAACTAGATAGAATGAATTTTTTTGGTGTTTCTTCTAGCCTTACTGAAATTATAAAAAAAAATTAGTATTTATATCCCCCTCTTGGAGCTAGGTTTCTCTAAATTTCCACTTCTAATATATCTCCTCACTTTGCTAGATTTCAAAGAGTTTTGCTAGCACTTGCTTCTCTCCTTGATATTGTTCCTATCACATGTTGAAGGTGATGACTTCTATGTTTAGCATCCCTATTTCCTCCTTGATTCTTTCTCTCTCCTAAAGACATTCTTATAGTGTTGAGTATTCCAATCTTTGAAATAACAGTTGATGTGTTCCAAATTCTATGGAAAGATGAATATTTTTGTCCCATTTGATTAGGGGAAAACTTCCACTATTAATCAAAATTCCTTTGTATCTCTACATCCTTCAGCCACGTCAATTTAAACTTAAATGAAAAGTTGAAGGGGACAATGTCTCCCTTGATGGACATGGATATGGGGAAATGGTTCAAGCTAGAAACTAGACTAGTTAGAAGTAATCAAGGTCTTGCCAACTCCTTATGCTATATGACTAAAGCATCCCTTTCAATTAGTCCAGCTTAATTTTCCATTGTTGGGGTGAAAATCAATTAGGTTGATGCTACAAATAAATTATATTAATTCTATATGTGATTGTATTAGATGCAAAATCCTTCAATGGTTTTCTTCTAGGTAGGAGATTGCATTGAAGTCCTCCTCAAGGATGATGTGTTAATTGTTAAATGTGTCTATTATTGAAGTTGAACCTGACAACATTGTCTTCTTTTGGAACACACTAGTTGGAACATAAACAATATAGAGGTGAAAACAAATGTTAGGGTTATGGATCTTGACCCCACATAGCTACTAATTAGGCTCATTTGAAACATGTGTGATTGATGTCACAAAGGGGGACCATAGATACCAACTCCCTCTAAAGCCTCATTTAGATCCACAAATAGAGTTTTTTTTCCATTTATCCTCAACCCAAGTGCTGGTTTCCTAGACAACCAATTTTGTTTCCTGCAAAATAATGGTTTCTCCTTGAAAAAATTTTAGTTGATGCATGAGAAGGCATCTTTTGTTAATAGCATTGTGGACCCTAATATTCCAATAAATGAGCTTCACAATTCCTATGGGGAGAATTTCACCCCACCTTGGGTAGTTTTCTATCATTAATTGATTTTCTACTATTCTTTACTCTTGGGCCTTCTCAATATCCTTTTCCTTGTCCCTTCATTATGAAGGACAATACCTTGGTTTTTTTCATGGGGATTGGAAGATCTTTAAGATTTGGTTGAAGGCTAGCTCATCACCTTATTCTTCTTCTTCTTTGGAAGAGAATTCTTGATCAAGGTCCTTGGTAGTCTCCCCTCCAAGCCCCCCTTAGAGATATCTAAAGACAAAGGTAAGCTTGACTTGGAGTTAGCCAATCTTAAGAGATCTTTTAAGTTCAACAACTTTGGATGGTAAGTCCTATAGTGGTAGCTTTGTGGGGAGATGGGGAGGATCTTGATTGCTAGATTGGGCTAGAGCATTTTCTTCAAAATTCTCAAGAGGAATGGTGCTCATGTTGTTCAAGGGGCATGATGTCTCCAATCAGATTTCCCTATGTCCTTTGGCTTGGCCTTCCAAACCTTATCCTATAAGGGGGCAAGCCTTGAAAAGATGGGTGCTATTGTGACATATGACATTTAGAGTGAAATGCTCACTTTCCAATTTTTGCTTCCATATACCTTCCTCTATATTTAGGAACAGCTATTTAAAAAAAGTCCTCTCATATCAATTTTGTGTAGATTCTTAGATATACCTATACCTCAACATGTTTTCTTGGGAAAAGAATCCCTATCCATGAATTTCTTGACCCCATTGCTAATCTTCGTAAAAGCTTTGGAAGAACCAAATATTCCACAAGGAGATTGTATAATCTAACCCATATCAAAATCGGTCTTGAAGACTAGTTAAGGGAGTCAAAAATTGGAGTCCATTGTTGTAGAAGGGGGGCTGCACCATCGAACCAAGATACCCCAATTCATCTCCGTCCAAGTGGAAAGTGAAGGAAGATGAGGCCAATAATCTTCACATTTATCAACAAGAGCAAAGAATATCCTTGTCTTTGAGGTCAACCAAGAAGGATGTCTCCATCTGCTTTATTCCCGTACTCCTCGCACCGTGTTTGGTCGTGGGCCTTTTAATCTGAGTGGTAACGGTTGAAAAGTTCAAAAAGAGTTTCCCAACCAACACAAGTTTTGTCTGTTTGGAAAACTATTTCTACTTCCCACCTCTCCTTTTTTGGGGGTGTGTGATAATGTTTGATGATCCTCACTCCTCTGGTTGTAAAGACCTGCCCTGCTACTCTGTTGCCTTCCATATCCTTCCCTTTTGTCTGCATTTGGTTGCCTTGTCCATATGTGTTCTCTGCTTTGTTTCTATGTCCCCCTGATGTTCCTTGTCTGTCGCTTCCCTTAGCCCAAGTTTGGTACCTTCATTGAGATTCCAGTGGTACATGGCATCATCATTGCTTCATCCAATATTATGGGAGTTTATTAAGTATTCAATTTTAGTTAGTTATAGTAAATTTGCATTAAGGGAAATTCTACGAATAAAGGTTTAGAATACTCCATCTCTAACTAGGACGTACTGAGTATTTGTCAATGGGTGAATGGATGTCTTTTTAATTGTATCATTTAAAATTATTTTTTAATTTTCTAATTAATTTTATTACATATTTTATTTTCTAATTTTATTTTTATTATTTTTCAAATTTTTAATTAATTTTATTGATTTTAATGTTTTATCAAGATTCAATTGCATAGATTTTGGGTAGTGATCCACGTGAATTTATGAGTAGTATTTCACCCCTATGAACATTACCTAGATGAAATGTGTGCTAAGAAAACAATTCATGTTCATGAGAGATGAATTTGTGTGGACCACTACTCATGAAATATAGATCAATTAATTTGACTTAAAAATTATATAGTTAAAACTTGCAAAAATATTATAATCTACGAAAAAATACTCCCTTCTTGTTATTTTATTAACTTTATTTTTCAATTTTATAATTAATTTATATTTTTAATTC
Organism: Sequoia sempervirens; assembly: GCA_007258455.2. Taxonomy (NCBI): domain Eukaryota; kingdom Viridiplantae; phylum Streptophyta; class Pinopsida; order Cupressales; family Cupressaceae; genus Sequoia; species Sequoia sempervirens. The sequence continues at coordinate 103,369 of VDFB02091472.1, read as the reverse complement.
ATTATTTTTATAATCTTTATAATTAATTACTTTTCTAATTTTAATTCTATAATTAATTTTATTAATCTTTTTACTTTTCGAATTTTAATTTATTGATTTGTTAAAATTTAATAATTCTACATACACATTAATTTGTTTTCTTGAATTTCCTTTTAATCATGGATTCATTTCCACATAATGTTTTAATACAATCACATATCGACAAATGACGTAATCTTGTACAAAATTAGAATCATTTTATAAATTTATAATTCAATTAATTTATTACGTTTCTAATTTTTATAATTTTATGAATAATTTGTATAATTTTTAATTTTCTAATACATAAAAAATATCAAGCCTCACTATATTACTATAATAACAAGAAGCCTAACATAATGAAAAGAGTTTGGATAATATATATGTATACACAAAGAAGCATATATACAAAAATGCTAGGAATAGGTGTTGTACATCTTGCATAACATGGAATAATTTTGATTTTATAAATTAAATAAATATTTAGTGTGGTGCATCTAGAGGTGTGTTTAGCTATATTAGATATTTATTTGGGGCCACTTATAAAGTTATATGTAACATTGGGTTTGTTATTTTATGTGTGAGAGATAGAATAATTAATTGGAAAAAATATTGAATATTTCTATCAAAAAGTAAATGAGGGTTCAATAGTTTTGTGTACTCATGGTTTTATCTTACCACTTGGTTGTATTTTTGTGAGCTTATGTCTATATAAGCAAACACATGTTTAGTGGTTAAGGTTGGTTGGGTGAGTGGGTTGTCATGGTATTGAGTTTTCTTATGAGGAGTGCATATGTGAAGCATGACATGGGATGTGTGGATTCATACTTGGACACATGGAGGATGCGTAGAAGAGGTTTGATGTTTCAAAAGTATTCATTGTAACTCTATAAGTTGACGCATATATTTATTGTTGAATAATAGATGGAGTATGGATGTTTTTGGAGGTTGTGTTTTTCTCTCTTGAGGGTTTTCTCAAGGTAAATCTTATGTTATCTTGTGTTCATTCTATTTGATATTTGCATTATGGTTATTTTGTAAGCTTGCATGCATGTTTTTCTCTCATGGGATTATGTAGGAAACAGATTAAATATTCTGAGTATTATGCATTATTTCTTAACAAATGGTATGAAAGCTACATTCATGGTTGTGAGAGGTGTGAGCTCCCAAGTTTAGTATAACTAGGTTGTTTGAGTAGATCTAGTGAAAAGTTGAATTTGTGGTTATGCAAGATAGATCTGAAACATTTAAAGGTATGCAAACATTTTGTAAGTGTTGTTTTGTAGATTTGTTAGGTTTATTGCAAATCTGGGGTTTGATAAATTTGGGTCAAAAGAGTTTCCTGGATTGGGCTTCATATGTGGGTTTTGTAGAGGAAGATGTATAAATGGCCTCTTAAGACAAAATGGACCTCACCATTAGATCTAGGATGGCTGAAAATTGAAGATTCATATAAATCTTGCCCTATTTTGGCCACTAAAAAATATAAAGTTTTTGGCCCCCTTGCCTTGTCATATGGCCATACAATTTATGTAGAGAATATTTTTAAAAATTAAAAGAAACCTATAGGATAAAAATTTATTGAAAAAATAAATAAATAAATAAAATGATAGGGGGTCTACAAAAACCCCATTGCCAAGAGTACAACCTTGTAAATATAAGGTTAAAAGCCTCGTCGACAATGGGTCAGGCTTGGCCAGCAGTGACTAGGCTGGTAGACCTTTCAACACCCGACCATAGATCTCAATCGGGTGGGGCGAGGAGTTAAGCGTAGCCACAAAAATTAAAATACACCAACAAAATAAATTTAATAAAAACTTCAGGTTTATTGCCCTTGAGCCACCACCACCGGAAAAAGTGTTGTTGGTGTGTCACCATCACTAGTGAGCCACCAACTGAATACCCATGAGCCACCAACCTACCACCCCTAATAGCGGAATAGGGCAACCTTTTTAATTTGGGCATAAATTTCAGCCAAGATGTCTGATTTTCAAATTTCAATAGTCAATAAATATCTCTCTCTAAGCATTGCATAGTGGTATAGGCTTGATTTCCTAATTTTAAATTTTCATCAATTTTGGGGGCCATGAAATCAAATGTTTCTTTGGAACATGGTTTTGGTCATAAGTTTTGCATAAACAATTAGATTTCTCAATTTTCAATAGGCATTGGAGAGAATTTTTAGTGTACTACATGGTGGATCACATAGATATTTAGTTTATAGTGTAACAGAGGTTTTTACTTGTTTGATCACTTGTAGGTGCATGATATTTGGGGTGTGATTCTGTGAGCATCCGGATGAGTCAAGAGGCAAAACCTTGATGGAGTACATGGTTTTATGTGATATCTATGATGGCACACTTGATTATCAATTTTGGTGTTTTTTGATACAAGTTTAAAGGATTTTTTAGAGTTTGGACTTTGATGATAACAAGTACACATATTGTCTTCTGGTTTGACATGGGTTGACATGCTTGGAGACTTGGATTTTTGATATGGTGAGAGTTGAGTGCAGGTACAATGATGGTGATGATTATGGTGTCATGGATATGTAGGTACATTTAAGCATTGGCATAACGTAATCATGTATGTGGTTAATTGGTGGTGGTGTGGTTAAGTGTTAGGAGATTGTTATTATCTCCTAGATGCTTGTTTGGTTCATTGACTATGGTTAATCATTTGTGGACATTTTTGGAAAATAAAATTTCAGGTTTATTTGGTGTTTGAGTCTTGAGGTCTATAGGATTATCTTCTTTGATATTTTAGTTTATAAGTTACTAATTGTGATGATAAGTTTGCATGTTTATTTTAGCATTTGGGATCTATGAGTTCTATATTTTGTAGGTGTGTATGTCCTATTTATTTTAGTGTTATGACTCAGATGTGGATTGTCTATATCCATGAGATTGATTTAGTGTTAGACTTTATTAGTTGGCCTTCTTTGCGGTCTTTTTAGTATAGGCATGTTGCTTTGAGATGAGAGGATGGATGATTAGAGTGCCAAGATTGTTGGTGTTTGGGACTTGTAACATGTGGTTTTATCATGATGTCATGGATAGCTTGCATACATAGTTTTATGATTGATATTTTGGTAGTAATGGTTTGGCGATGTTGGATTGATTCTTGATGCTTTGATGGTGGTTGTATCTTCTTGAATTGGATATCTTGGTTTTACTTGTTCTCTAGAGCTACTAAGAATGTAGGTAAGTGTGTGTGGACCATGGGTGATCTTCATTTAGGAGATATTTTCCACAATGCCATGTGTAACTTGGTATCATGGTTCAATCAGAGTTGTTGTTAGTGATTTGGATTCATCATTTTGTGATGGATGATCTTCTTTATTTGTTGATGTCTTAGAGGAGCTCTTAGATCCTCTTTTTTAGAGAGTTATTTCACATTTATAGGTTCACTGTTAGGATATGCTTATCTTCACATGATTGGATATGGTTATCATTGGTTTAGAGGTGCTTGGTATTGTTTCTTGGTTTACTCTAGATACTAGTTTAACTATTGGCATGATACAGGTTTACTTAAGACTAGATGTGTGTATTGGTTCATGTGATCTCCTAGGAGGCGATGTTAGTGTTAACCTATTTATTCCTTTGGTCTAAATAGTCATACAAGGTTGTTCATGTTGTTTGGTCTTGTCCTAGGACTTTAAAAGATGTTTGAAAATGTCTTCTAAAGGAAAAAATTTAATCAAGTATTTTTTTCAATATTATAGGTCATTGAGCCATGTTCTTGTCTTTGAGAAGGGTTTTAACATTCAATAATATGTCAAATGCCTTATTTTTCTGTCAAAAATACTCAAAAGGCCTTATTGTTGTGGCAAGTCCATGTGCATGAACATTAAACCCATATTGCATGAGCTTGTGGGAAGTTTTATTGGGAAGAGTTTGAGTCCAATATGTATAAGTCAATCTCATTAGGATTTTGGTCATTTTTACATCTCTTTCATAATAGTTTGTAAGCCTTCATATTGCAAACAATATTGTTCAAACTGCAATGGAGAGCTATAGGGGAAGTCATGTTGCATCCAACACCCTTATGTTTAGGTTTAATAACAAAAGAATGCATATAATTTTATGTATTCACTATTTTCTCAATTAGCACGTTAAAAGCATTGTTTCATGTAACTTTGACATGAGAATGCATCAACAATTAGGAAGAAGAAAGATTAAATGTTGCATGACTCTTGTAGATCAATACTTTCCACCCATGCAGGAGCATGCAACATTTCTTTTTTGTTCGTATTCAATTCCAATGTTAAGGAGGATTTGTTCCAAGGTAGTTAGACATAGAGATACATTCATACTGAAAAAGATGAGGTTTGGAACATTTTTTTGGCTCTTAGAATTCATCGGCCTTCAACTATGCATGGGCATGCAAGAGCATACACGTGGGATTCATGGGAGGAGATAGGTAGGTTGCTCTTGTCAAGACACTATCATTGTCTAGAAGAGATTCCCATTTCCTTCAAAGTAGGATGCATTTTGTGATAAATTTCTATTATATTGGCTAGAGAAATACATCTATAGAAACTTTCATGAGATTTGCATATTGAAAGGGTAGTATAGATACCCTATGATAGTAATATTAGAGACCCATCACTAGTTTGAACAAAGAAACTACTAGGACCTCCAAAGTATTTTTGGTCCATCCATCTAGATAGAATAAACATCGAGAATTTTCACAAAGTCACAAGGTTTATTAAGAGCCTATTATGGATCATGAAAACCCTGCATAGGGTTTGTTGCAATAAGAATTGTATGTGTTGTTTTTGGTTTGAGATTCAACAACAAAGTTGATAAGGAGAAGTGCATGGTATCTTAAGGGCTCAAAAGGTGTCAAGCACTCATTAATAAGTCACTTACCTATTTTTTCATTGAATATTATTTGAAGTTATTGAAACCTTGTCTATTTCCAAAACCCTCACATAACGGTTATCATGTGTTATAAACTATTAAATCCCTATCAAAATAATATATACAACTACCTGCAAGGTTTTTTTATAGTCACCTATTGAGTATCGAGATAAATATTTTCAAAAGTTGAAGAATGGACTATCCAAAATCCTTTGGAAAAACCTTTCCCTATTGAAACCCTCATACTATTAAGGATTTCAAAACCTTGTCAAGTGTCAATACCAATGTCAAAATTCTCTTCAAAACCATTGTCAAGGAAATCAATTCCCTAGAGATATTAATAATGAATCATATGAGACAAGGTATTCAAAAATGTAGTGGTCTGATTAAAGTAGAAGGCATATGCAAGGCATCAGGTGAGTTTGATGATAATATGATGAAGTTAGGATACAACAAAAAATGATGTTGTAAGTTTTTTTTTTGGAAATAAATTATCATTGATAGACCAAGATATGATAGAGATGTATGGTATTAGAAAATTTATAATCTTATGTTACATTTCTAAGGGTAAGGAAAAGGTATTACAATGGAGACATTATTACATAGATGGTATCAAAATGAAGGGTCACATTGAAAGAAGAGTGATAGAACTAGATAGAAATATTTAATATTTAATATTTTGATGGTTATCAAAAACTATGCCATGAGAAGGAAAATCTATTTTGTGACAGTGAGAATGCAAGAAAGAAGTCGGTCCTCAAATGATTCAAGACACAAAACAATGGCAGGCCCTAGTCAAAGGCATGAATCTTGGTGTCATTGTTATAATTCAATGAGAGTTAAGTATAGGGTTATTATGTGCTTAGACTTCTCAATCACAAATATTGGAAGAGAACAATGAAGGATAGTGCACCTTAAATGAGAATTCCTTGATAATATATATAAACAAGAAGTAAGTCCAAAGAGAATGATTTATCCTTTGTGAAGTGGCGGGAATAAAGGAGATATTATAGATTATTGGAAACATTAAGGAATGCATATGGAAAAACATCACAAGGAAGAACATCAAGGGGTTCATTCACTGTCCTAGGAGTGCACAATAAAGTAGAAGAAAAATGCATTAAGGACAAGTTTTCTTGAGAATCTAAGGGTCATAGCCATAAGTGTGATAGGCCTAACATGGGAGAGTATATCCAACGGACATGAAAATGCATTATGACAATGGAAAAAGTTTATAACAGTCATAGTGAAAGTATGAATGCATTTGATAGTTGGTGACAATGAAAAGAAACAAAGTATTATAAGGAGAAAAGACAACAAGGTGCATGAAGTTCACAAGTTTTAGAAAGAGCACAATCATGAAGAAAAGTATGAAAATGGATTGGTAATTTATAAATACACCACGGACTTATGAAAGGAATAAGAATAGTATCATAGATATAAAAAAATTAGTCCTTATATTGTTCTAAAATCCTTTGCATGGAAGAGGACTCAATCACAATTAAGGTAACTGTTTTATATTCCTTTTGAAAAACCATGAGTAGGTAATGAAGCTTGAGAAGGACAAATTCCTATATTGAATAGTAGTTTTTTCATGACAAAGATGAAGGTAAGAAGATACTAATGTAATGAAGTCAAGCGTCAAGTACTAGCCCTTGAATATTTACCACACCCTCCTAGGGATTTTAATCACCTTTAATCCTTTTTGCAAAATCCCTATAAGCAAGTTTATGGGAAGTTTCAATAGTTAAGGGAATTTATGGGTTAGTTTTGTTAGTTTCAAGCATCTATGATAGTTTGGTGACTTATGCAACAAAATTTAGGAGATATAGGAAAAAATTTGACTCAATTTAATGTAGCTAAGAGCATTTAGGAGTCTTCAAAGGGCCATCATCAATTAAGGAGGTCAAAACAAGTAAATATTATTCATTCAACCAACATCATGGAGCACTTTGAGGAGATAAAAAAATAGGGAAAAACCAATTGTATGCCCAAGAAGGTTTGACTCATCAATTTAATGTAAATACTTGTCACTTCCTCAAAACATGTGCCTAAATGATAGGAAGTTGAAAAACATAAAGAGACACCTAGATTCCATTTTCCAATCAATTTTTCTACTTTAGGCATAGTATTGTAACAGATTTATGTTGGTTCTTGCAAGAGAAAAGCTTGTTTTATAACTCAAACTCATTTTTAGGATGAGGGAAACATTGTAGTGATTTATGTTGCATGTGTTGTCATTGATGTCAACAGAATTGTATTGTGGAAGGTTGCATGTGATTTAAAAAAAATGGTGTTTAGAAGTGTTGAGAGGTGGACTTGGTGATGAATGTCATGAGCATGTTGTACATATTTGTACCACATATTTTGTTGTTCATGAATAAATAAAAGTTGAAAATTTGAAGTGTGTGCTATGCTAGTGTGAATGGTGTATTCTTTATTCCTTATGTTAAACCATTGTTAAAAGAAAGTATGTAAGGTTTCACGCAATCAAAAGCTCAGGAAGTTGTACTGAAGAAGATTGGGAGAATGCTCTTCATTCATCAGTATTTGAAGATATGGCCTTATATTTTGGAATTTAGAAAGAGACGGGTGTGAAGTATGTATGTTCTTATTTTCATAGCATAGAAATTACTACAAAAGTTTACAGAGCTAGTAGAGTGAAGATAGTATTATTGTGTTGTGGGCGTCAAAAAGGGTCAGAGGAATGCTCTACATTCCTCCACATTTGAAGATGTGATCTTGCGGCTTGGAGGATAAGTTTATGTTGTCTATATGTTTTCTAATTTCAAGTTTTAGGTGTTGAGGAGTACTGCATTATTGGTTTTCAATGTTCTATCTCAAGACTGTGTATTCAGAGTTTGCAAGTGATGTTGGGTTCAGTGTTTTTTTGTTTGTGCCAACATAAGTTGTGAAAGGATTGTATGAGAATGTGTGTACATGTCATATAATATTTGTAACATGATCTACATGATCTTATTCGATCTCTCTGGTACTACTTTTGATCTAGAGCTAATGCATAGAAGGTTAGGTGTTTGTAGGCCCGACCTGGTATGTTGAGATGTTTGCACTAGGTGTTTGGGAGTGTGCACCAATGTGGAGATGTGTGCCAAAATAAAATAGTTCATGATTATCTTTTGGGAACCATATTTTTTTCTCTTGCAATGAATGTATTGGATTCAACTTGTTATGTCCATTGCATGTTTCATGTTACACATTTCATCATGGCTGAAAAAGGAGAAACTTTTTGAGGCTTACTGAGGATATAAATAAAAGGTCAAGTTTGTTGCAAAGTGTGAGTGTGTGTGTGAATATTTAAAGATATATGTGTGAGTGTGGACGTGTGTTGAAGATAGGCACAGGTTGTTGAGCAATGGTGTTCAATATATATGTCAATGTGAAGGGTTTTGATGAAGCGGAGGTGATTAATCAGTAGATTTCATCAAGTATTTTTGGTACAAAGGTTGTAGCCTCTTTCAATAACTATTGTAGCCTGTGTTTCAAGGAGTTGTAGCTTCCTTTAGTTGAAGCCACAAAACTATGTTTTAGGGAAGTTGCTTCCTTTGGGTTGTAGCCCATAAAACTTGTTGTAAATCTTATTTTTATTTGTGAGGCTGGATTTGGACAATAGATCCAAGCAGCATACTCACCATGGTTTTTTCTTGTTAAGGTTTTCCACTTAAATTTGGTTTTATGCTTATGTGTTTGTGCTTTATTGCATAGTTTGATTCCTTATCTAGTTAAGATAGTAAGAAGATTTGGTTGATAAAGTTGAATTGGAATAATTTGTGGTATATACTAATTCACCCTCCTCCCAGTATATCAGTGTGTTCTAACAATTGGTATCAGATTTGAGTTCCTTGGTGCAGCCTAACAATTGCAGATAGATATTGGAATAGAACACGTGGCTTAGAAAGAGTTCTCTTCTAAGGCATTGATATTTGATAGAAGCAACTATGCCTTCTAGAGTGTTAGGATGGAAGCCTATCTCACCTTGCTAGGGTATGATGTTTGGAGAGCTAAAAAGGATGATTATAAATTGAACCTACTCACCCTATTACAGATGATAATACGAACATGGCCCATGAAAACAATTCCAAAGAAAAGAATGCTATCTTAATTGGTTTAACAAACACAAAATTTGTCAAGGTAATGTAGTCAAAATAGCCAAGGAGATATGGGATAAACTCAAAAATATCTATGAAGGGAATGGCAATGTGAAGCAAGCAAAATTGCAATCTTATTGAACAATGTTGAAATTATAAGAATGAAAGAAGAGGAAAATTTTCTAGCTATTTGCTTTGGGTGGATGTAGTAGTCAGTGGAATTAGAGGACTAGGTGAAGAAAAATAACTAATTTAGTGATTGTGAAAAAAGTTCTGAGAACTCTCCCTCACCGATTTGATTCAAATGTTTATGTTATTGAAGAAGTCAAAGATTTGAAGACACTTACCATGGATGAGTTGTTTAGGTCTCTTACTGCCTATGAGATGAGAAATGAAGTCCAAGGTACATACAAAAGAGAAGTTGATTTCAAATCTTTGAAGAAAGAAGGAACATTTGGTTCATACAGTGATTCTGAGGAAGAAGAAACAAACTTTGTGAGAAAGTCAAAGAAGGGATTAGGTAAGTATAAAGGTGTAGTGTAGAAAAATGTATCCCTTTACATTTTCTCACTTGTTTGGGCCCTCCTAATTTAAAATTAGACTTAATAATTCCTTAATTTAGTGTTGTTAAATGTACCCCTTCACATTTACACACTTATTTGGGCCCTCTTAATTAAATTGAGCTTAATTAGGCCTTAATTAGCCTTTTAATTCATTTACCAAGCCTAATTAATTACATTTACCAAAGAGGAAACCCGACAATAATTAATGACTAAACATAACACTTTATATTGAGAAATGTGTGTTCCAGGTATAGGGACCTGGGACACATTCGCCCATGGGCAAGTGGGTCCTCCCTGGACCTTTGGACCTAAATTTAAATTATGTTTTTGGTGGTATTTTAACATTTTCAAATCTATAATTCAATGTCGGCTTGTGATATTTGAATTTTGGGAAATTAAGGATACATACCTATAAATACAAAGCTATTTCACTAAGTTTCACCTAGAAATTTTATGTGACTTCACAAGAGCTAGGGTTTATGATCAAGAGCATTCAAGATTATATATATCAGAGATTTATTGCAGCATTCAATCTCTATCCATCGTGTCAAAGTATCCTTGCATCATACATGTTTTTGGAGCTAACATTGTGATGTACATTTCAAGATCAAGTTCAAGCATTCAAATCATTAATTACAAGTATCAAGATCCACATCCAATTCAGCCATTTCATGCAAGTTGCATATCTCCTAAGATCTCCATTATCAAGGTTTCATTCAAGGGTTTGTTGAGTGGTAACATAGCTTTGTTCATTCTTCATTCCCTCTTTCATGCATTATTTCATTTCAAGGTTTGATTACCAAAATGGGGTTTGACCAAGGAAAGCCCCCATTCATCCAAAAGAAAACATTTTTCTCTCTTGTGTGTGTGATTGCAGATTTAGGTTGAAGAAGGATTGAAGACCTTTTGAAGTGCAAAGATTTACAAAGTTGTCAAAATTGTTGTCAAATCACAGAATCTAACCTACAAATCTGATTTCTGACTTTCTGACACTGAAACCTGGACAAATCATAAGCTACATATATGCACCAGAGGCTCCTGAAAGATTGTTGAAACCCCTATACTTGGACCCATTCTCCCAAGGGTGAATGAGTCTCATATCATCTTTTAGAAAGCACCTTTGGTGATTGGTACACATGTTTCTTCCCTTCTCAAATTTGCATTTTTTTTCTGGTTTTGCAAATATTGAGTTTAATATTTTTGTTTCAAGTGTTAGTTTGCATTTTGGAGTTGATTTTCTATTTTTTAGTTTTTCTCCATAAAGTGTTGTTTGACCTTGACACTCGTCCTTCCATCATAAGGAAATATAAAGATTATCACATTGACTTGATTCACCTAAGGGTTGTTATTCAATTCTTTGTGTGGATATCATTTCCTAATGAAATAAAGGAATATATGTCTCTCATCACATCATATTTGATTCTCATAAACCTCCCCTACCCTATTTTTCTTTGTTTCATTTTGGTGAGCCCGACTTTTGAGAATCATATCTTGTTGATTTGGAGTCCATTTTCAACCCTAGATCTAGGTTTTGCATTCATTTGTATTGCATTGCATTGCATTTATTTGCATCTCATTTAGGGTTGTTCACTTGCATTAGCTTACATCTCATTCAAGGTTTTAGGTTTGCATTTTTTCATTCTTTAAAATCTAAAAAATTAAAAAGTATCAATCATTTTGTATTAGTGTTTACAAAACATTTCATCATCATTCATTTACATTATAAAATTGAATCAAGATTTCATCTCAAATTAGGTATTTTTGCTTGTCATTTAGCACTATTTTGTACTTGCATTTAGACCTCATTTTATAGAAATCTGAAACTGCAACTTACTGTCTGAAACGAGAATCTGAAAACCATAGAAAACACTTTAGAAATATGCAATTTAATTTTTAAAAACCCTGAAGTGAGACCCATTAGCTCATGGGTGAATGGGTCCTTGATCAGGGCTTTTCCTAAATTTTTTAGCATGAAAATCACAGTTTCTACCTTCTGTGTTTTTGTATTTAGTCTAATGTTTCAGTTTCTATAATTTATGTTATCTGAAATTGTTCATATTAAGCTTCATTTTTCAAATTCAATGCATTGTTTGAATTCAAAATTGCATCTAAAAGGCACCATTTTCAAGTTTTTGCATAGCATAATCAAAAAATTATCTTGCTTCAGATCTAAAAACTTTTAATCTCTTTGCATTTCAAATCATTCTTTCATAATGGACATGTGCACTAGTAATATATATGGAAGTCCTTAACATCTTTAGTTGATGTCTCAAGTTGTGTTTTTTGTAATGATCCTAGTGTAATAGAACCTCATCATGCTCATCCAACCCCTAATGAATTTTCTCATGAAGTTGGCATCTTAGGTGAAGATGATGAAAGCATGCATAATTTCATATGCAATTGCCTTGACAACCTTGAGAACAATGCATCATTTTACTCTTCCATGCAACAACCAACACCTCCTACTATTCCACCATTAGAGATGTTTGGTCTTTTACATCTTGAGATTGAATCATAAACCAATCCTAAACCTCCAACCATGAGTGAACCTAGTTCCTCAAACCAAGTGCATACCCATCCATCCTACATTAATAAAGTCACCAACACACCGATCAACCTAGAAGATACTTATGGCCAAGGATTTAAGATCTTAGCTAAACAAGGATGTGACATAACAAATGAGCATGAGATTCATGATTTGTTATAACAAATCCCAATTGAAGATACTAAAGGTTTAGGATATTAAGATCCTTCTCCCTTCACATCTTCTAAAGAAACAAGTGTCCTCTATCATAATGAATAAATACCTCACAAGAATGATATGATAATTTTAGGTCCTTCTCCTTCAAAGCCACCTCAACAAGCTTCTCAAATAAGTAAAAAATCCAAACATTATAAAGTCAAAAAGTTTCCATTCCTACATCTAGGATGGAACAAATGGAGCAACTTCTTCATCTAGGATGGATTAGATTGCCACCTCCCACTGGAATCAATAAGCCTAAGAACATGAATTATTGTGCATATCATAGAACTCTCGGGTATCTTACTAATGAGTGTCATGCATTAAAGTTGGTATTGAGTGATTTTTCTCCTCCTAAAATTTCCAACATGATTGGATAGAAATTACATAAACTTTGCTCCTTGCCATGTGATAGTTGTGGGATCATAGCATACTCATTATCACATGTTTTATATTCATTGCAAATCATTTTCTATATTGCAAGGAGCTCATTATCACCATTTTTCTTGACTCATCCTTGTCCCACACTTAGTGGGGGAAAGGAGTTAGATAGCCTTGTCCTAGTTTGGCACTTGACATTGTCCCTTTAGCTAGTCGTTCGCCTTCTGCATACAATGAACAAGATTGGGATGTGAATAACTTGCTATAGGTTGAATCACATGTGCCTTACTAGTATTTTCTTTGCTTTCTTTTTCATGTTCTTTATGTGATTGCATGTGTGTAATGTGATCCCCCATAATATTATGTTTTATGTTTCTTCATGTTCATTCCTCTATTTGTACCTTCATTCTTCTATATGTCGTAAACCCTTTATCTTTTCCTTTGTCTTGTGTTTTCATTTTGGGGATGACGCAAGGCGTCGAGACATTTAGATCTCTTCCATGTTGACCCAAAGGATTTTCTTTGTTTTCACTCTTTATGTGTCATTCTTCATATTCCATGAGTTATTTGGGGAATGATGACATTTCTGATCTCTATAATATCATTGTAGCAAAGACATACGCTGACCCTGAATCCGTGGATCCCTTATGTGTGATTTTGGGATTTCATTTTGGGAGCAGCCCCCTTCCTTTTTCATGACATAGGGCTTTCCAGATAAGCTATCATGTCTCGTTTAGAATTCATCATTTGCTACTTTAAAGTAATTGCTCACAGCATGGTGTTAGCATTTTCTTTAAAGTGGGGGCATACATTGGCATTATTATTTTGGATATCTTAGATTATATCTTATGTTTCATTGAGAAATCTTCTTTACTTCTTGCGATGTGTCTTCTTCTTGGTGGTGCCATTGGGTTTGATGTCCTGCAAGAGTGTGACCTTTCTTGGCATATGAGTTTCCTCTTAGTGGTGATGCTATGCATTTCATTCCCTAAGTTGTGAATCTTTTATCCTAGACTTGTCCTCTCTTGGAGACATTAGGCATGATGTTCCCTAAGAGGAGACCTTACATGAACTAAGAAAAACCCCTTTGAATATGTCTTATACTATTTGCATTTTTTTCATAAGTGTTTAGCATAACACAGCTTGCTAACCTTATGAAGCTTGAAGTTACAACCCTTTTTCATGGCCACCAAGCATAACACACTTTTCTTGCCTATGGTACCTTGTTTGTTCATAAATTTTTAGCATAACACAACTTGCTAAGCCTTATGAAGCTCGAAGTTCATATTTTGTGGTGCCTTATTAAATTTATCAAAGGTATAACTTTGGTATGGTACGGGAGCCTAATAAGATTGTCTCATTTGCCACCCTTGGGGGCTCACCTAGTGGATAGCGGATTTCACTAGCCCATGTGAGTGTGCATTGTTGTTTGCATAGTGGACAATGAGTTCCACTTCTAAGCGTTTTTGGAAAAATAGCTGAGGCGTGATCCATATCGCGTTGGACAATAGATGCTTGATCCACCCCTTTTATTTTTCTCTTTTTCTTTCTTCCTTTGAGTCTTTAACATTGTATGGTTGAGTATCTTGTCATAGTTGCATACATATATATGTTTAACATAGGCATGTGTCTCCTTGTGCCTTTGTTGGTTTTTCCATGAGATTTTAGATCTTGAGGGCTTTATCACCCTCCTTGATCTTTATTGCCTTATCCGTCCAACAATTGTACAATTAGACCTCTCTTGATTGTCAGTTTTAGTGTGAGTTTGATGCAAGGTCATCCTCTCACTAAAGTGGGGGCTAAATTTAGTGTAGAAATATGTATCCCTTTACATCTTCTCGCTTGTTTGGGCCCTCCTAATTTAAAATTGGACTTAATAATGCCTTAATTTAGTGTTGTTTAATGTTCCCCTTTACATTTATACACTTATTTGGGACCTCTTAATTAAATTGAGCTTAATTAGGCCTTATTAGCCCTTTAATTCATTTACCAATCCTAATTAATTACATTTTCCAAAGAGGAAACCTAAGAATAATTAATTCCTAAACATCACCTTACATTGAACAATGTGTTCCAAGTATAGGGACCGAGGACCCATTCTCCCATGGGCAAATGGGTCCTCCCTAGACCTTTAGACCTAAATTTAAATTATGTTTTTGGTGGTATTTTAACATTTTCAAATCTATAATTCAATGTTGTCTTGTGATATTTGAATTTTGGGAAATTAAGGATGAATACTTATAAATGCAAAGCTATTTCACTAAGTTTCACCTAGAATTTTTATGTGACTTCACAAGAGTTGAGTTTTATGTTCAAGAGCATTCAAGAGTAGACATATTAGATATTTATTGCAGCTTTCAAGATCTATCCATCATGTCAAAGTCTTCTTGCATCATGCATGTTTTTGGAGCTAACATTGTGATGTAGGTTTCAAGATCAAGTTCAAGCATTCAAAGCATCAATTACAAGTATCAAGATCCACATACAATTCATCCATTTCATGCAATTTGAAGATCTCCTAAGATCTCCATTATCAAGGTTTCATTCAAGGGTTTATTGAGTGGTAATATAGCTTTGTTCATTCTTCATTCCCTCTTTCATGCATTATTTCATTTTAAGGTTTGATTACCAAAATGGGATTTGACCAAGGCAAACCCCCATTCACCCAAAAATAAACATTTTTCTCTTTTCTGTGTGTGATTGTATATTTAGGTTGAAGAAGGATTGAAGACCTTTTGAAGTGCAAGATTTACAAAGCTGTCAAAGTTGTTGTCAAATCATGGAATCTAACCTACATATTTGATTTTTGACTTTCTGACACTAAAACCTGGACAAATCAAAAGCTACAGATTTGCACCAGAGGCTCTCGAAAGATTGTCAAAACCCCTGTACTTGAACCAATTCGCCCATGGGTGAATGAGTCTCAAATCAGCTTCTTGAAAGCACTTTGGGTGATTGGTACACATATTTCTGCCCTTCTCATATTTGCATTTTGTTTCTGGTTCTGCAAATATTGAGTTTAATATTGATGTTTCAAGTGTTAGATTACATTTTGGAGTTGATTTGATATTTTTTAGTTTTTCTCCCCAAAGTGTTGTTTGACCTTGACCCCTATCCTTCAGTCATATGGAAATTTGAAGATTCTCACATTGACTTGATTCACCTAAGGGTTGTTAGTCAATTCTTTGTCTAGGGATCTCATTTCCTAATGAAATAAAGGAGAATAGGTCTCTCATCACATCATTTTTTATTCTCATAAAACTCCCCTACCCTATTTTTCTATGTTTCAAAAGGTGAGTTAACTTTCAAGTGTTTTAAATGTGGAAGAGTTGGTCATTATGCTTCTAAATTTCCTTTTGGAGATAGGGTTTCAAGAGAAACAACTTCAAGAGGAACCTCCTCTCCAAAGAGGACTACAACTCCTCAAAAGACGTAGATCACTACTCATCGGATAATGAAAGAGGAGAATCCCTATTCATGGCCACAGTGATCTCTAATGGTTCAAACAAGACTGTAGATGAAGAAGAAGGTGAAGTTTATTTTGAAGGTGAACTTATTTTTTCTCTTGAATACTTGGAATGTGCAAGGAAAGAGAACAAAGAACAAAAATCCCTAATTGAAGCCCAGACAAAGGAATGCACAAAACTTGAAAAAGAAATCCTTTGACTCAAAAAGGAACTGGAAAAGGAAAAGTCTTGAAATCTAGATAAGTTGAATCAATGGTCAAGATTGAATTGATCAATCAATGGATGAAAATCAAGGAGAGAAGTTGGGGATGAGATTGAAAGTTGACATGGATTGACCAACTTAATTAATGGCTCAAATTGATTTGAAGAAGCACAAATACTAACTAATTAAGGAGGAAAGTGCAAAGCATGTCCATTTAGGAGGGAATTGGAGTGGAGGAATATTCCCATGGAATATTCCTTTTCAAGTGGGAGGGTGAGAGAAATTAGTTAATTAAATAATTAAAACACTATTTAATTGTGCATGATGGATGAATTTAAAGATTTAATTAAACAATTAACTTACTTAATCAAAAGGGAGAATAATGATATTCAATTAAATAATTAAGATTATTTAATCAAATGAGAGGACTTAAGAAATTTAATTAAATAATTCACATTATCTAATTAAACAGGATGAAAATTAGTATGAAAGGGGATGAATTAACCTAATAATGTTGATTATTTGACTAATAGATGAAAATGATGAATTTAATCAAATAATTAAGATTATTTAATTAAACGGTCAAAAAGAGGTGAATTAGGATGAAAATGGTGTTAATTTCATCAAATTTAGATGTGCAATATCAATCAGGATGATTTTAAGTGTCTACAGCAATATCCTAGAGATGTTTGGAAAGAGTCTTTAAATCTTCTCTAATGAACTATGGGATAGCCTTTAAATAATTAGGTAGGATAGGATCCCAAGTAGTTGGAGGTATTGAGGGAATTAAGAGACTTCCACTATTCGAGTTGACAAATTTTCATGGAGGTCCCAAAGTTGCTATTAGAGGAGGTAACAGTGGTTTTAGTGAAGGATTTCACTTGACAAACATTTTCTTTCTTTGAATGATCAGAGGCATGACTAGGAGATGAGGGTGACTAATCGCAAATGATCTTGTGATTGACGTACTTCTCATAAAAAGAGTGAATCAAAGTTTCTTGGAGATGTTCCTTAAGAACTTCCTTTGAGTCCCACTAGACATACCAAAGACTATTGGTATTGAAGTTTGTGCTTTCATATACCCCATGCACCAACATAGGAAATATTGTAAATGTGGGACTTGATTTACAAGATAATCTCAAGATTTTAGAAATCTTTTCATATAGTTTATCAATAAAATTTTAAATCTACAAATAGAAAAGAGGAAGACATTGCTTGAAAGTAAAACTAAACTATTAAGTGATTCACCAAAAGAGAGATTAGTAATATAGTTTGTACAAATCTCATTTACCATAAAGAGAATAATTCCATGAAAAAAGAGCATTACTATGCACAATTTTAAAATTGAAGACTATAAAGCTCAAGAAATAAACAAAGACAAAGAACATTAAATTGATCATACAACTAACAAATAACATGAGAGAATTCTTGAAAAATGGACGCATCCAAAAGAGATGTTCATAGATAATCAATTTCCTCTTACTACAAGTATGAAGGGGTCATTTGAATGGTCATAAAGAGTTTCCTTCACCAAACCATAAATACAATCTATTACTTTGAAGGTTTGGGAGTACTAAGTGTTCTCTTTTTCTCGTGCTACTTGAGAATAATTTAACCTCATTTTAACAAAGAAAATCAACCTTAAATAGAGGAAGGCCACTCTAAAAAGTAGAGTACCCTAAAACCATCACCCCATAAATAATAGGTGGATGTTAGACATAATGACCGACTCTAGCAAGGCAACATGTAGGGCATGGAGAAATCCTATGAAATTTGTATGCTTGAATGCTTGATGCAAGGTGGAGTGCCTTTGGTAGCTGAAAATTCCCATTGCATTGAATTGATGGTTGGATATGTTCTCTACTCATTTCGGTGTAAACTACACACAAACTTGCATTTCGATGCAAATGAAGGTCACCCTCAAATGTTTGGCAGTTGAAGAAGTAAGTTGAGCACCCACCACAATAATGGAATCTCTATGGATTGCAAAGATGGTTCGACCAAAAGATGTAGCATTGAAATCAGCCAATGGCATTTGGTTGACATCCTTAAAACCTTGTGCAATAGCACCATGTAGATAGGTAATAGGGGAGAGGGGCCAGTAGTGGTGCGGGGTTCAATAGTCGTGCAATCAATTGTGATTATTCATATCAATACTAAAATGAACTAATATTATATCTTGTGTATATTTATTTCACATATTAATCAAAATATTACCAAATATGTGACATTATGGGACCAATAGTTGTTCAAGTAAAAAAAAAACATAAATTTATTCATGAACAAGTGAAATAAATATTTTTTCATCTCAAATAAAACATCTATACTATCTACTATAAGTGTGTCATTTATAAAATTAAATGCTCATTTGATAAAATAAGACACTCATTTAAACAAGTATTGTTATTATAATGAACAAATATTGTTCTCATGTGTACAACTATTGGGGTAGCAATGTACAAGCATTGAAGTATTTAATATTAATAGTTTGTCCTATCACAAATATAAAAGGTGAGCACAATAAATACCATGTATTTTTTCAATAAATGTGAAGGATTTTCAAAAAAAATTAGTGTTTGACTATTGGTCCATTTTTGTTTCATATAAGTTGTAATTTAAATAATTATGTGTAGTTTTTATAACAACAAATAGTTTTTATGTGTTCAACTATTAGTCCATTTGTGTTGAATATAAAAGCTATAGATAACAAAGATTTATGGTTACCAATAGGTATTCGGTCCATTTAAGTTCATATAAGTTTTATTTTAAATAAAAATATAATATTCTACAAACAACAAATGATATTTTTTTGTTCGACTACTAGGGGTACCATGATGAAGATTTGGTTGAATCTTTAAAAAGTCAAATTTTGGACACTTCTCAGTAGATGTGCTGATGTGGCAAGTTGCATGATGAGTCACACCTCCAAACCTTAGTTATAGATAGATAAGAGGCTAGTCCACATTTCAAAAAAAAAACAAAGGTCCTATGATATTCCAGTCAATCGCTACATGCTGACAAAGTTAGCTCGCACAACTATTGGCCCCTCTCCCCTATATACTATTACCACCTTTCTTAGTATAACCTATTTTAAATTATTATGGGGCCCACCACACATATCTACTTGTGACCAATAGAGCATCATTATAAGCCTCCCAATGACATCCTCATAACTTGTGAGATGGTGCAATGTCTTTTTTTGGTGCATCAATGGTTTTGTAAAACATTTTAACCACACAAGCCTCTCAAGAGGTGGGGCCCAATAATCACCAAGTTGGAATATATCCACCATTGGCATAGGCGCATAAAATGGGACACTAATCCAAAGAAGCATCAAATGATTCCCATCAAAACTAAACTCCAAAAAAGGGAAATTAAGAGAAATCTCTACATTTCTAAAGAAACTCATAATGCCTACCTTGCATCTTACGAAGGACTAATAGAGTTAAATGATAAGATTGAAGCTATATTTTTTAATTTATTAAAAAATGAATATATAAGAGTGCCACTCCTAGAAAATTTTACAAAACACCAAGGAATAATCAAAAGATTTAATAAGAAATCCAAGGTGAAATTATTTAGGATTTTAAATTTCCCCTTAGTAGGGGATAAAGTGCATGAGAAAAAGGGAGAACACGTGAAATTTAATAAGATGTGATTAGGGCCCTTTTGTATGATAGAGATCGTGGGTGAAAACAAATTGGGCTCCAGACTTTGAGTAGCGATTGTTCCATTGTCCCTCCATGGATAGTTTCTCTAACATTCTTTTTAGGCCTAAAAGGCTTTAGAACCCTACCCTATAAATAGTTAGTTTAGGTTGTCTTTTATTTTTTGGTACTTAATTGTTATTGTTAGCTTGTTATTTTTAGTAGGTTAGTCTTGGGTCGAGTTTTTTTGTTTATTTTAGTTTTTATTTTGCGTAGTCTAAGTTTGTAATCATTTGTTATTATGTTTATTTTTATATGTTGTCCTTGATCTTGGGATCACATTTTACTAATTGAGTATCTATTTTGTGCTATAAATAAGATTGATTGAGTTCTAATAGTGTATATGATGATGATGACTTGATTTTTCACATTTATGTTGATAGCTGAAAATTTTAGTTTATATTAGTCATTTAAAATTATATGTGTGCTAGTCTAATCAAAGATTAAATGATTTCTAGTACTTTGAGAGTGTTTTATGAAACCTTATATACTTGCATAGATCAATGTTTTGTGGATGTATTGGAATTAGTTGTTTTAGCTAAGTTTCAAGTGAGAAATCTTAATATCTTAGCCTTTTGGATCACCACGATAATCCCTAACCCAAGGACAAGCTTCATTACTTGTGAGTTGAGATAGCTTCACAAGAATATTTCAAAACAAAAGTAATAGGAATAAAAGAAAAAGAAATAAAGTAAAATAAAAATTAAAAATATCAAAAGAGAATAAAATAAAATCAAAAGAACTCAACTAGTTGGGTGATTCAAGTAACCTCTACCAAGGCTATAGATTCCCAGTTGGTAGTAGAGACCTCCCTAGAGTGGAATCAAAGATATCTCCACAAGGGTAATGGATGTCTACTTGATAATGAATCAATGTCTAGATGACCAATGATCATGTTTACTTAAGTGTATGTATATTCTAATATGCCCCTATATTTTTGAAGGTTAGATCATCTACTAGCTTAATGTATGGATTGCAATGATATGTTAGAAAACTCTTAGAAAGGTAATAAATTTTGTGCACAAACTTGGGTTTCTAGAGAATTTGATTGAGTACTATGACCATCTCTTTGTTAGCCTTATATTCATCTACTTTTTATGTTGCATTGAACAAATATTTTGGGTTCACTGATTGGTTATTTTATCTTGAAATGCTTAGGAGAATCTCCAAATAGATTTTCCATTTTTTTTTTATTTTTTTTTAACTCTAAAGGTATCCCAGCGACTCAGCCCAGCGCCCAACCAGTCCTTGCCTTGGTCTTACATTATTGCCAAGTTCGGGAGATTTTCCATTTCAATGCCTTACACATGAAACAAAGAAAAAGAGGTGCACCACAAGTGGGATCAACCATATGGGTACACCTAATTTTGACTTAGTTGTTTCATTCAGTTATGAGGGGTATAATCACTACTGAATTTGACACCATTTTCTGACAGTCGTTCATCGGTCGTTCGACAAATCTTTGTCATACAAGCGATGAAATGGAAAAAATATTTGCGTCGCTATTTTTTCGTCGAAAGGCCGATGATGAATTAAATGTCAAAATAACGGCGAAGAATCGTCGGTCATCAGCATCGTGAAATGGCTCAGAATTTTGTCAGAATATCGATGAACACTTCGTGTATCCACCGATGAATTACACCAGAATTTCATCGCCAGTTCAACGAAATGGGCAAGGAGTAGCATTGAAACAACAACAGACGTTTGTAGCCATTTTGACGAAATGGGAAAGGAGTAGCGTCGAAACCACACCAAAAGTTCATCGAACGTGCGATGAAATAGGCAAGTAGTAGCGTCGAAAAAACATCAAGAGTTCATTGAAATGGCAATGAAAAGAGCAAGGAGTAGCATCGGAAGAACACCAAAAGTTCATCAAAAGTGCAATGAAATGGGCAAGTAGTAGCGTGGAAACAACACCAAACGTTCGTCGAAATTGCGATGAAATGGGCAAGGAGTTACGATGAAACCTTCATCGCAGCTATAGCAACTTCGTCAAACCTTTTCGTTGATTCGTCGGTGGGTTTCGTCAAAATTGTGACAAAGCATCAATTTTTTTTTTTAAATATTCGTGGAAATGTACCATTGCGAAGACTGACGACTGATCATACATACAGACTGCATATTGGTTTGATGCTTCAAACGATGCATTTCTTATATTGAAAAGTGCATTACCTTATTGAACTTCTCTTTTCTTCAAGAATAGTTTAATATTCTCTAATTAACAAGGCCAACCATGTGACGGTGGGAGCTCATTTGGCCCGTCCCGCCCCCCTCACATCACTCTCAATTACCCATACCCAATCATATAACATTAATCATTCATTCATCCATTAATAACATATAACATTCATTCATCCATTAATAACATATAACATTCATTCATTAACATATAACATTCATTAATTAACATATTCACATTCATTCATTAACATATAATATTCATTCTTCCAGTTTTTACATATTATCAAAATATGGTTGTCATGATATGATTACAATCACTTTTTTTTTGTTTCTTTTTTAAAGCTACATAAAGTTGAAGTGGAGTATCATTTTCTAAATCAATATATTCCTTTGGTTATTATGCCCTACACTTTCATTGATCTTAATGTGCGCCCTAATTAGATGCGCTCATGACATGGATGCCACTTTCTGAGGGGGATGCTGGCTACAATAAGAGAAATGTTAAGCCCATTATGTTTTGTATTATTGTTACAAATTATTTCATTAATTAAAAAGAACATTAGAGTGGTTCTCTTTACACGATGGTCCACATCATGTTCCTGAACTTTTGTTATAGACTCATGCTCAACATGTTGAACACCTCTAAATCCTGATCTGCAGTTGAAACACGAAAGGTTACATTAATTAATACACCAATTGAAATTAAATATGTTTAAGAGAACATGAGGGTGGTCCTCTTTACCGGATGGGGCCACATCATGTTCCTGATCTTCTCTAGCATGATCATGCTGAACATGTTGATCACGGTCTACATGCTCTAAAGTTGAAACACGAAAGGTTACATTAATTAATACACCAATTGCAATTAAATATGTTTAAAAGAACTTTAGAGTGGTCCTCTTTACCTGATGGGGCCACATCATATTCTCGATCTTCTCTAGCCTAATCATGCTCAACATGTTGATTACGCTCTACATGCTCTAAAGTATCGGGATGCACACCATGACCTTCATCTGCATGTTGTGCTCCACCCTCACCAGGCTGCATTCCAATGTCATGTGCAGTATTATCATTGCTTGAATGTTTAAAACAAATAAGCATGTAATTAATTTATGGTGGAAATTAGTATTGAATAGATTGCACAAGTATTCAATTTTAAATAAACTTTATTGAGTTTATTTACCTACATGTCGGATGCAATGGAAGATTGTGTTTACCCAGTCAAGACTCTTAGGCGTTCAGCCACGGCTCCATAGCCTTGCTGGAAGGAAATCTTCAGGTCCTCTTCTGTGGGAACTCTATTGAATTCAGAGCCCTACATTTTGCATAAGATTACAAATTTTGCTTCTATGGTGTGATAAAACCAAAATCGTTTTCAATTTATTATAATTTGGATGCAATATTTCATTTATTGATACTTACAATTCGTGCGGATAATTTCATATAACCACCCGAGCCAAGTTTGTGTTGCCCGTGCTTTTCTAGTCTTGCCTTTGTTGCCTTCGATGTGTCCGGTGACCCTATGAAAAGTTTGAAATACGTTAGATTATGTAAAAGGGGAAAAGAGTAATCGATTATATAATTACATTGTTGATATGGTATCACACATAGCATACTACTTTTTAAAAATTAATGGCATTTCCATAGCATCTGAACATTGAGAAATAAAATACAAGAGAAATCCATGAATTATAGAAAATAGTTTTGGTGTATGATTGATTACATTGCACAAAACATACTACAACTACATATAAATATGGGGTGGTGACAGGTTGATATATGCACCATTTTTCATACATGTCCTACCAAAATCCGGTACGACCAGTGGTTCGGAAAACTATTTGCTATGGCTAAAAAGCCCTGATAGATTAACTTTCAAACAAGCTATGGATGCTTGGAAAAAATCTATCAAAGCATAATAGTAAGCAATAGCATAGACAAGGCAGTGAACTGTTTCAAAAAATGCCTCAAATAAATGTGGTCTCATGGTGATGGAATGTCATGACAATCCATAAAAATTTTCTTGTCATGGCATTCGTTATGGCATTCCATCACCATGAGACCACATTTTTTTGAAGCATTTTTTCAAATAGTTCACTACCTTTTCTATCCTACCACATTTTTCACACATGTCTACCAAAGCATTTTATCAAACAATTCAACACCTTCATGCTATGGCTAAAATACTAAGTCTTTTGAAAGGCATAACTCTCAAGAAACCCTAATCCGAGCTCAGAGAAAAGCTCAAGGAAAAAAGTTTCAAACTGTCTCAAAAACTGCATAAAAGCAGAAAAAACCATATTGCTTTTATAATGAACATGTCAAGCCTCTAAAAATAGGTTGAATCTGCTTTAAAATCCCAAAAAACACCTTATCTCTCAAAGATAAGACTCAAATCTGACCAAGAGGAAAAGTCAACAATAATCTGCTAAAAATAGTAAGAAACCATAAAACAATTTATAAAAGATTGCTTTACGATTCTACTTTACAGGATTGAAGATTTTCACAATTCGTCTATTTTTTGCAATTAAAGATTAAAAAATATTTTGCAAAAAAGAAAACCTTATCTCTCCATTACAATGCTTTGATTTTCTCAAAAAATCATAAAATATTAATACATATCATCCTCTCATCAAAATTTCTCATTGATTTCTCATAAAACCAATTAAAATAAGAAACCCTAATTGAACAATTGACCAAAAGATCTCTAGGTTATAACATATCTTAACATTTATATTCTCAATGTTTCACTAAAACACCTAAAATAGGGTTTCAAGACTTCAAATTTTGTTAAGGCACAAAACAAGTCTTAAAGACTTTAATATATCGACCTAGTATAAGAATTTCGGCCCCCACATATATCAAACTTTAGACTTTGATAAGTCACAATGCAAAGGTTATTCCACTCGAATTTCCCCATGTTCTTTGACCAAACAATCCAGATAATGATAAGGTCAACTTAGGGCTTCAACAAAACAAATTCAAACCCTAATAATCACTTCATTTCGCTCTCCACTTTGAAGGAAAAGAGCTCTGCCTGTAAACATGTCGCCATGATTGATCTTGGACTGGTACTCATGTGCCTTGAGAACTCCATCATGCTCCTTCCTGTAACTTCGCCTTGCTTGGCCAACCATACTATGAGCTCGGGCTTTATTTAAAAGCTCTAGGAGAGAGCTCGTTCGCGAGTATGTCTTCTGCTTCTGCGCACAAGGTAAGTTATTCACTCATGGCTTCTATGGCTTCTATGGCTTCACATTTTTGTTCACTCTTAGCCTTACAGCCACGGCTAACACAACCTTTAATGCCTCTGCCTTATATTTTTTGTGTTCACTTCAACTATGAAAACTCGACTGTCATCTTGAGAGCTCGAACTCTTGCTTTATGGACACTTTATGGAGCTCTTGGCCGCAGCTATACGCACTCTCCACAGCATTGGTTGGTAAGCAATCTTTGCTAGATATTTCACTCCTTAGAGACTTAAAGAATCTCTCTTTTAACTATGAGTTTCTGGCCATTTTCAAGCCGCACCAGATGTGTATCATAGATAGCATTAACTTAAAGGTTTTGGGCTCGACCCGAAATAGGAAATTGACCTTTATGCATATTTGAGGACATACCCGCATATGGGTATCATGAAAAATTGAATAAAATTGTGTTCTCTTCATTTTGAAACTTGATTCACTACAGGGAATTCGCATTTTTATGTCTTCTTGCTGTCTCCTACAAAACCTCATGTGGGTTATCACTGGAAATGTAAAACTTCTTTATTTTGAAGCTCAACCCAAATGTGGGTATCATATATTCATTTTGCATTCAGTTTATAAGCTCGGCCCATTAGAACTGATGGTCTATTTTCGGACTTCTAACACAAAAGAACGACATGGGTATTTGTATATCTTGAAGAAAATGCATCTATTCTAATTTCTCTGGCAGAGTTCGACCACCCGTTCTTTGCATTTATTCTTGTCATTTACTTAACAAGCCCTCTCATGGGTATCACTAGAAATGTAAAACTTCATGGTTTTATGTATTCTGAACATGGATGATTGGAAATGGTGACAAAATCTGTGTATTTATCTATATTCAATTTATGGGCTCGACCCAAATGACCAGTGGTCTCTGCATTTTGTTGGTATTTTTGTGTGTTTTAATTTCCTCCATATAAATGCTTGACACTTAGAAGAGACAAAAAAAATAGCATTATCTGAAAAATTCCCATATGACAAAAACCCTAACCTGTTGTTCTGAAAAAACACACTCATATGGGTAAATTGAAAAAGTTGAAAAGTCTGATTCACATGGTATTCTACCCTTTTTAGCTTTATTCATGGAAATATTATAGAAATTCAATCCTCAACAAAACTTCTCTTGGATATTGAATGAAAACTAATACTCTAATTTGAAATTTTGTCTTCAACATGATTCTGTGTTTGTCTCTTC